>JAWZYV010019055.1:0-24647 GCA_038373885.1 Cheiracanthium punctorium
AAAAACAACAACGCATCCTCTGTGCTACGCCCTGTCTCCATTCATGCGAGGCTAGCGTGATGGGGAAAGTCACAGTAAAAATTTTTATTTGAAATGAGGCGGTAGACATTCTACCGGGCGGCTGGTGGGTCCTCATTTTATAATAATATTTTTTATTTCAGGTTTAATTCATAAAGTACAATTTGTTTAAAAATATAACGAAGTCCCTTATTTTCATTAGAGAATGCATCACAGTCTGAAAATTTTTCCAAGTCCTCTTATTTGAAAAATATCTTAATGTCTAAAAATTTTTCCAAGTCTCCTTATTTAAAAAATATGTCACAATCTGAAAAAATTACAAGTCCCCTTATTTGTAAAATATGTGAAAATCTGAAAAAATTACAAGTCTCCTTATTTCAAAAAATCTTAAAGTCTGAAAAAATTACAAGTCCCCTTATTTGAAAAATATGTCACAATCTGAAAAAAAGTCCCCTTATCAGAAAAAAAGGAAAAAAAATTCTTATCAACCCTTCGAACATCCAGTCTTAGCATCCGCTCCCCACATCCGGTCCGACCACGCCCCCCTTCCCCGCTCAACACAGGTACCTCATGCGTACCCCACTTTTAACATGGTACCCCCTGAGCAGAACTCTCGTTTATCTACTACTGTGGTCGCACCTTGAAATTACCTCTTTCGAACGCTTTCAACTGCTAGTCGCAAAAAATTAGGGTTGAGCGGTCCCAAAGCTGGAAAAGTACATCCACTGAGATTTCCCGAGTACTAGCAATATCGCGGTCGATCGAATCCCCATAACGTGCTACACAGAGCTAAAGTCCTCTTTTGACACAGCCGGTTGTGCTGGCCAGCATGTTGCTGTCAGACTGCCACGTTGAGGCTAGTTAACTCGAGAGATGGGAACCAGCAGCGGATCCAGGGAAGGGGATAGGGGGTTTCATCCCTCCCAAAAGAGATTACTAAAGGGTAACATTCTCCTTTATTGTACACTTTAAGTAGATAAAATGATCTTTTTTTATAACTTAGTCCCTCCCAAAAAGTTTTACATTACTTTAGACTAAAATTTTGCTTTATTGTACATTTTGTTTGGGTGAAAAAAAAAAGCTTTTTCAAAATTTAATTCCTCCCCCGAAAAATTTCTGTATACGCTACTGATGGCAACGGTACACTTCTTCGGCTTTTGGCACTATATAAAGTTGTTCTTCTTTATAGATGTGAAAATGGTTGCTCGTTAGAGGGTTATTCCGTGATTGGCTTTAGCTATTTTTCTTGTTGCACTTATTCACATCTGCATTTACCGCGTCTTCGTGCACTTAAGTTACATGCTTATTTCAATCTTTTTTCATTGCTTTTTTTTCGTTTCAGGTGAGAAGTGTTTGCCCACGAATGTTGATATGTGAACAGAGATTAATGAATGGGAAGCAGACAAGACACTGCGCGTAGCCAAGAGCTGCATGCCGTGATGTACCATGCGCCTCTACCAGCGATTTTCAGGAGAGAGCCTTTAAATTTCTTTCCCCACCCCTCCTCCCTAAGAAGAGGCTGGGAGAAGCAAACAGAGGAAAACAATGAATTCACCGATTATGTTCCAAGCTCTTATCACTTGTAAAAAATATTTTTGTTATGTATATATTATGAATGGGCATTTTTTTTTCCTTTATGAAATACAAATTTTACGAAGCAAAACAGCCAGACCATGTTTTATAGTTTCATGTCAAACATTGCAGAATGTTACCTTCAGATTATAAAGCAGAGTTTACGGTTTCCATAGACAGGCTTTAGTATTCAAAACGTCCAGATCGTTATTCAGCTTTTCCTATCAGAGTTATTCGGTTTCATGAAATACACCCATGGGATTACTTTTCATTTATTATAACTACTGCAATTTTATGCCCATGTACCTCTAAAGATGTCCTATGCTCTTCCTCTGCTTCTGTTATAGTGATGATATTTTAGTATTAAACATCAAATCTAAAGAGGTCTAAAGAGATTATACATGGCATATCTGAAAATAAAATCATAGCAAAATTCATTTTGTGTGATTTGTGTTAAATGTGCATATTGGGGATAAAAACTAAATTTTTTTGTGTGTAACGTAACTGGAATAGGGAATTAAAACGAGTATTCAAAATCTAAGTCATTATTTCTTTATGTTGCTTCTATTCTCAATAAAATGATCTCCGACATTTTTTTTTTTCATAACCTCGTTAATTGAGTTCTTAATCTTTTATTTACACGTGCCTTTGAGCCTTCAAATTTGCTTGGGAATGACGAATCACGTGATGGATCTTTATATTTTATGCCAGTGTAGAAATCTTGTTTAACGGAGAGCACTCACCGTTTATAGGCATTGCCTACTACTATGTTCAGAAGCATAGGCCACTTTATTATGGAGGCTCCAGTTCTTGTCAAGTGTGTATCGTTTGTAAAAGGAAATATAAGCATGTACTGTTTATGTGCGTTCAGAGTCAATTTCGAATACCCATAAGAAGAACTCTTTGGGACACTTACAAGACGAAAACAACTGAAAAGGAAAAGGAAACTGATTTTTTTTTTTTTTTTTTTTTTTTTAAGGACATAAAGCCGCAAAAATGCCCCTTTCAGAATAATTTTATTATGTTTAGCTCCTTTTTTTAGGCAAAAAGATTTGATCATATTTCTTATTTGAAGGACAGATAGAGTAAATCCACAACCCTCAAATTGCTTCTGAGAGAAAAAACTAAAAATGAATATATCTCTCTCTATATATTTTTAAGAGTGTGTATTTTGTGAAACCGAATAGCTGCTAAATGTGTAAAATATAGCATGAAGCATTTCTAAATTTTTTTTTTACACAATATCTAGTCATTAATTCGTAAATATCTTTTGGAAAATCTTAAGCACTTTACCGTATATAAATACCAGTTAGTGGCATTCGTCGATGATTTTGAAGTTCCTACTGAATGTTTACTTGAAAATTAAAACAAGAAGAAACAAACATAAAACCCATTAAATGTGTGTTTAAGATAAACTGTGCATTTTTACTGGCTTCTGTCAAACTGCTTTACCTTTTTAACAGGAAAGGGTTAAAAGTGAAATATGTAAATACATTGGCAAAACCGTTGTAATTCCCGTTTTGCACATTACAACAGATTGATGGAAGCGTATCCCATCCCATTCTAGTCGCTACTGTTTATTGCTTAATACCCTGTAATAAATGCAACACAGTGAAACACCATTTAAATGTCTTTTAAGAAACTTCATCCAAAATCCATATAAAGTTATCAAAATTTACTACCAAATTTTCACCCCTAAGTTATATTTTCAGAAAATTGGAACTTTAGAAAATTACTCATGTGTCTTCAATAATTTACGCTAGGTATAAATTTTGTGCGTAATTATTTATGATTTAGTGATAATTATACACATACAAAATTTGAACAGATTAAAAAAATGAAAGAAATTTTTGTTGCACATGTTGCATTTTCGTTTAATGTTCTGTTCTATAGTAATTAAATATAAACATCTTGAAAAAGTATATATACTTTTTTAAAGTATAGTTTTTACACCACAAGAAATTCAGTTTCTTAAAATAAAAGAGGGGAGGATTCTTGCGGAGTTTAATCCAGAACTGAATGCAGGTTTAGCATACTCATTCTCATTTCTAAAAGACCTGTACTAGGAAATAATTCTGGAAACAGAAGAGTAAACATCACCATTGGGTGTTTTCTGTAATGGAAAGGAACACGATTTACTAAATTTAGTATTTACCGTATTTACGCTTGTATAACGCGCGTTTTTTTCTCAAAAATTTAATGTAAAAACTCTGAGTGCGCGTTATACACGGAATAATTTTTTACTGCTGCATGTAATCCACGATGTACGAAATAATCAAGAAATTTATTTAGAGTAGATAATAAAACTGAAAAAAAATCTTTCAACAAAAGTACCTTTATTTTACTGGTTACATTTTTTTAATACAAAATCGCTAGTAGTATTATTTTTTAACACTAATTAGCAATTCTCAATGCGCTACTAGTGTTATCACCACAGTCTTTTTCATCATTGATACAACCAATGACCTCTTAAATGATATAGCCTTCAGTTCCAGCAATCTCCAAATTGAAAATTTCAGTCATTTCGAATTCACTTTCACGTCAAATTTGTGGCGCGCGTTATGCATACCAGCTAAAAAGAATTCCACCCGTTTCTCTTGTGAAGTACGGGGGGGGGGGGCTCGTTATACACGCATGCGCGCTATACACGAGTAAATACGGTAAAAAACAAAAATCAAAAATGACAAAACAAGTATGGGGGGGGGGGACAGCCTTGATTTTAGACGATTTTTACAGTAAGACGTATAAAAGAAGTATAAATGCGAAACGTGTAAGTGGTGCTTCACTGTATTAAAACTGAAAAAACAATAAATAAATTTAGATTCATCTTCAACTCCCCATAATTCCCATCTGGAAATAATTTTCTGCAATGAAGTTTTTGTTTATTTTACATAACACAGCACAAGTTTCACGTTTCCATATATTTCTTGCAATCTCAACTGAAAAAAGTATAAATATATATAAAAGACCCGACTTCTGTGAGAAAGATTTTTTGAAAATAAATAATAATAAAAAATGTGTTTGTTCAAGAGAATGATGATATTTCTTATTTTTGTCTCTCTCTTTTTTTTCCCCTCGCGATGCATGATCTCTCATACATAAAGTTTAAAGCTGCCTCAGCTCTCAAATCAGACAGCATAGCCAGAATATCCCTCCGAATATTAGGAGAAATGATGATTACATGGTTCTTAATCTCCGGAATAAATATAGAATTTCGGGAGACTTAAGCATACCAACTTTCTTGTTATTCGCATAAAGTAGCATAAGTGTATTTTTAAAGCGCAATTTATTGATCGCAATTAGAATTTCTTCCTATTGGATTAACAGAAGATGGGGGCAGGAGCTTTAGAAAATAATGCAAGGAATAGATTTTTATTTTTTTACATAAAAAATAATTATAAATTTCTTTAGAATTGTAATGAGGCAAAAGTTTTAATTCGTCTGGTGTCAAAACACGGAGCAAAATGTAAATGTCTTTGTTGTTAAAACGAATTTAAATGCAGCTTAAATTTGGGTTAAGTAAATTTTACAATGAAAACATTACTGTTTTATATGAAAAAATTATCGAAATAAGCTCAAATCAAATATTTACAATCTAAAACTCAAAGAGTGAATATTCATTCTCAAGGATTAAAATTATCCAAACCCTTGCAATGTTAATCTAGTCAATCCCTGAGAGGGTGAAATATGGCTCATGTTAACCAAATTGCTTTTTTGTAAAGTTAATATTTACTTTATAAAGAAGTTAATTACTATCTTTTCTCTGTAATGAAGAGTAAATACTCACTCCTTCCGAGGTAAAATTCTTTGGATGACAATTCATTCCTTAAAAATGACTATTCACTCTTTTCATCTAGAGGGCAGATAAGATAGATAAAGGAGATCGAGAACTTACGTGTGTAACATTTATGACGTATAAAAAAATAAGACTTATATTGAAAATAAATACAAAACGATGATGGCTAAAACATTGTCTTATCAATTCATAATATTGAGTATGTGTGTGTGTGAGATAGAGAGTGAGAAAAGGACATTATTTGCCTGCAAAAGATATTACACTGATGAGATTGATGCACACAGTTTTAAATAAGATTAGTCTGAAGATAAATAAGTCGCGCAATTCATGTTTACGATGAATATTTTATAGCGTCGGTGCACATTGGACGTACATAGATACAAAATAAATGCACGTTATTCCTTAAATATGTGTGTTAAGCATTTAAGGCTAAAATGAGAAAGCACTCAATATAGGTAAATTTTAGTACATTTCAGATACGTATTTTTAACAAGGTATTTCATTCAGTAGAACGTGCGCAAGAGAAAAGTGCTTACTTTCAAAATGAATTTTCATAAAATTCCAAAATTCCAGAATGTTTTAATATACACATGAAACATCAGTAAAGTATTTTAACAGATCAAGGAAAAAAAATTTATTAATATACACTAGATTTAATGCATATAATAAAATAATAATTACTGCTGTCGTATAAACAAGTGCATAACGTGCTCATTGATGTACAAACAAAAATAAAATTAATAACACGCGTTTTTCAGATTTAATTGTGAAAGTAGTAGGGTTTATAACAGCACGAGAAAAATTCTCAGAAAAATGTGAGTATTTTGCTTCTTTCTAAGTGTCTAGTTTTAAAAGTGCAAATATTTTTAAACGAAAAATAATAATTACATCCTTTTAATTCAAAATGACTGTGTAATAATTACTTGTGCAATCAAAAAAGATACTAATCTGTTGCATATGTAGTTGTAACTGTAACCTGGTATAATTATAGAACAACAGATGCAGAATTTTTTAGGTGTTCTTAGCTTTACGGAAATCTCTTTAGTTCTAATACATCGTTTGAAAGAAATTATATTGTTACAAACTTTTTTCGTGGTTTCCTGAATTTGTTAACATTAAAGCTCAAAGCCAAGATTTAAGGTCAAATACGAATTATCGGAGCATGCACTTCTCTCAGAAAGCTTACTAATGTCATGTCGTGGCTTAATCAGTTAAGGTGCATGAAATAACAAGAGTATAATACCCAAAAACTGCCATGTTTGACGAATGGATGGTACGACAAATTTTTTTATTTCAAAGATTACGGGTTCAAGACTCAAAAGTTCTTTCTTAAAATATTCTTTTCACATAAAAATAAGAATTCTTTTAACTTTCTCCTACATATAAAATAAAAATAAAAAATTTCAATTTTCTTTTCTCTCTAATTTTTCCTCTCGGTTTTTCACTTTTCTCCCAAATAAAGAAATGTTTCCGGATGCTTGAAACAAATTAATAATTGCCAGACAAATTTGATTATTTTAAAAACTGCTAAAGTAGTTAGTCAAAAATAATTACACGTCCAAATTTAAAAGAATAGGGTGTCCTATAGTGATTGGAACAAACTTTAAGGTAGGTAGGACACATGATAAGGATTTAGAATTAAATATATGTATGGGGTCGGAAACATTGTCTTCCTGTAGCTGCTAATAATCACTTTAGAACAAGTGCTGAAGTAATAGTGAACTTTTCTGCCACAGTTCGTTAAAATGTATCTTCCACAGAAAACTCGTGACTAAAATGGATAGTTTAAAAATATTTTTTCATTTCATTGATGAAATTTCCGATGACAAGACCATTTCTTATGAAACTTGGTTAAGAAACTAAAGGAATACTTCAACACTTTTCCCAGAGTGATTATTAACAGGAAAGTGGAAAAGGCGTTTTTGATCCAACACTGTTATGTGATTCCGAATCCTTATTATGTGTTCTACCTTTCCTTAAAGTTTGTCCCCATCATTACGGGATACTCTGTATGGACTAATGGGTAGAGAAAGAAAAGATATTTTTACATTGTAACAGTTAACATCAAAATAATATGCAAAATTGAAAATCATTGATTTTGCTATAAATTTAATTATGTTAATTATTTATTTTAACATAAACTTAATATTAACTAATAAAGTATCTACATAATTTAAACATGAAATAGGGTTTGGTTAGGACAAGAAGTTTTTCGGTGTCATAGTTTTTCACCTGATGGCGACATGATATTTCCTGGATACACATAATTACGCGGCTCTACCGCCAAGCTACTCGTATTGTGAATAATTTTTGTGGCATAATGAAAATTTTCGTGATATTTTTATACTAAAGAGTTTGGCTACGAGGAAGTGTACATTTAAACTTTACAAAAAATAATAAATAAATAAACAATCGATTTTTCGATAGTTTCGGTGCTGATAGATTGATGTTTTAGGAATTAAAAAAAAAGAAGAATTTTTCAAAACTTCCTATTAGAACATTATTTACAGACAAAAACCAAAGCATCCGGTTACAGAAACAAAATGTCAACTTTAAAGATGTTTTTCTTGAAACAATATTTTTTAGTATAGCACGCTTTCATTAAAAAAATATTTGGCTCACAGTTCTAAAATTTTGTATCTTTTATCATTTTACTAATAAGCAAAAACTCAACCAAAACTTATTGAAATATTTTAATGAGAAACTTTTTATTATGAGATACGTTCAAAGCTCCTTATTCCTTATTTTAAATTTTTCTTAAAAATAGTGTTAAATAAAATTTAAACTTTAAAATTAGTTTGAGGTTGAAGTTTAGTTCACTGTGTAAAATTAAGTGGATTATTGAGTTTGTTAGAACAACACAGCTTGGACAATCATTCGCGCAAGATGAATTGGTTATATTTGGCCATAAAAAAGTTAAGATTTGAAAGAAAATTGTAATATATAAAATACTGTGAAAACTATTTAAATAAATGTTATTTATTATTAAATATATTATGTAAAATTTGGGGGAAATGAGTGTAATTACATTAAATTTTGTTACAGTTATGGAGCTTTAAATCAGCTGCAAATCGCACATTTTCCAGCCAAAAAAGTTGATAAATATACGTTAGAATTAACTAATGTGAAGTAAAAAAAAAGCAGAAATTTAATGATCTTGAAAATAAACAAAACCTAAAATGCATTAAATATTTGCAGAAATGTATATTTTAGAGATTTTCAATAAAAATTCTTACGATTTCCTAAATCATTAGTACAATCGTGCACGTAAATTTCTGCACGAAAAAATCGTACAACTTGGCAGATGTGATATATAAGAATCTGTCGTATTTAAATTAAAATCTAAAAGTTCTGCTTATTACTAACGATCTTTTAATAAATTTAATTTTAAATCTCAAAAATGATCTACTATACAATAGATTTATCCTTTGTACGTTTTTGTCTCTCGTTGCTAAATAAATGCACCTTTTGAACACTTTTTAAATGAACATGTGTATGGGCACGTGGTTCTTAAGCCCTCCCCCCCCCCCATCAAAACCTCACACTTAAAGCTCTGGCAAATGCAACGGACCCATTCTATCAACCGTGCAAGGCAGTTGCTTTTAAACAGAAGCGGTCGGAAAAGCGACGATTTCAACCCCTCCTGTAGACACATTTTTATTTTTCAACAAGTTCGAGAATTTGTTTTGTCTCTCTGGTGCTAAACTGCTGAAAAATTGAATCGATTACCAAGAAATTTATAAAAAGTAGGGATGGACGCGAGACGTGCGAGACGAGAATCGGGGCTGTCTCGTCTCGTCTCGCAGTGGTAAACTTCTGTCTCGTCTCGCGTCTCGTCTTGTCTCGCAAACACTGTGTCTCGTCTCGCAAAGAAATTGCTGTCTCGTCTCGCGTCTCGCGAGTCTCGCAAAATTAAGGACTGCGATTTCGTTACCATTTTATACTAACTTATTATTGGGTATTTTATTGAAAATTAATATTAATAATAACAATTACTTACATATAGCCACATTAGTAGATATATTAATAACTATATCAGCATATATCGGCATTTGAAGTAAAAGAAATTGAGATTTAATCCGTATATATAATGTCACACCGAAAATATAGTATTTATTTTTATTTACTAACTTCGTGCCCGTTCTTCACACTGTAGTAAACGAAAATTTTCCTAACATGAGTAATTTCAATTAATTCCAGTGATGTGGAATCTAAAATAAAAGCAAAATTATTTGACTCTTGATCTAAAGTTTGCGTCATGAGTATTAACCTGGCATCATTGCAATATAATGACTCAAAAAACTACGTCAGTGTCATTCGCGATCAGAAAAGTGAAAAGCTTAGCGGTTTGCAGAGAACTCCCGACTTTCAAAATGTGTTATTTATACATCATACTGTAGTTCTACATTATACTGTTCAAGTTGTAGCATTAAATACCTCAGACACTACATGAAATGGACAACCGTTTGTTTTAAAATAGCTGCGCACCCGCTCTTCATACGAGAAGTAGCGAATATTTTACTAAAATCATATCTGCATGAGACAAAACAGATTTTTTTTTTTTTTTTTTTTTTTTTTTTTAAGTTCAAGTAATCTCCTCTGTTGAAATTACTGCGGGATATATTAACGCAAATTAGAATTACTTATCATTCAGTTGGTTGTAAGATAACCCTTGAAAAATTATAAACAGAACACTTTTAGTTTTTATTAAATCTCTACTATTTACTTTAACGTCAATTTCAAGTCTCTAAAATATATGTAATTTTTATATTAATGAAAACAAGATTATATTAACGATAATTATAATTATTTGCCTAATATTTCAATAACATTACCGTGTGTGCATTTTTAGATTTCATTATAGTATCTCAGTTGGTTAATAGACGTCTTATTTTTTGTTTATATTTTAAATTACTGAACAGTTAATTTGTTGACGACTATCCGTTTGTACTTTTCCACAATAATTTTTAGCGATAGTACTACAGTCGTTATGGTCGCCCTGTTTACAGAAAAATTAAACCATAATCCCCCTAATGCATATCCAGTGTGGATTTTTTAAAAAAATGAAAAGACATCTAACAGGCGAAGATAATTTTAGAATAGGAATCCAACTGCAAGATGAAATGATGGGGAGGAAAAAAATTATAAAAGTTTTGCAAGCCGAAGGAAGGGAAAACATGATAATATAAACGAAAAGAGAAATAGTTTTTTAAAAAAAATGCTTGCATTTCTTTCCGTGCGATATTAATATATAAGAATAAAAAATGTCATTTTAATCTCTTTAAAATAAGCCAACAATAGGGATTTAACCGCCCCTAGAAAGTTGTTACCAGGGTGAGCGCCCCCCCCCCTACGCACGCCGCAACGTGCGGGAAAGTTTGAGGATAATATCGGTACAAGGATATTTCAACCAAGGATATTCAACCATATTTCAACCTACTCAGACTGAGCATCAATGCGAATGCAAGTTGCTCTACTTCTAATCTCTCTCTGATATACCCGAAACCCGATTATCACAGGGGCAAGGGGGGGGCGGTAGTCCGGTGCCCCTGAAGAAAAAGGGGACCATATATATCCCGATTATATAAATTATAAATTCATATGTACTGAAATAGTAATTGTGGGGAAAAAACTGAATTTCCTCTATAATATAGGTATTACCTAATTGTCTATCACTAGATCAAGTTAGAGATATTTTTTTGGGGTGATAAATACGATTTGATTAAAGTACAAAAACTACAGTTAACTGAAATGCAATTTTCGAGTACAACAGCGATCAAAACTGGGTTAAAATGCTTAAAAAAGGGGGGCTCAGTAAAGGGGCTTAATGCGTAAAAAAGGGGATAGTAAGGGGCCCCCCAAACTTAATGCCCCGGGCCCCGTCTAAAAGTGGTCGATTTGAACATACCGTACCGCCTTTCCTATTTACTTATTATTTTTCTTTCAACTCTTCTCTGTTTTCTTTTTTTTCCGCCTCTTTCTTTATCCTCTCCTTTGTGTGTTTTGTATATCTCTCGTCTGTTCTAATTTTAAATGTTACGTGTTTGTGCGTATTGTAGAGTGCTGATAGTATATCAGGACCGAAAACGAAGGAGACGCAAGTTAAACGGTAGAGGCTTCAGGCAAATTGTCGCTTTTCAGATCGTATTTATGCGAGACGGAAAAAAAATGCGAGAAATCTCGCGCGAGACAAGACTCTGTCTCGTCTCGCGTCTCGTCCCGCAAAATATTTTCTTTCTCGTCTCGAGTCTCGTCTCGCAAAAAAAGTCTCTCTCGTCTCGCGTCTCGTCTCGCGAGACAATGCGAGAACGCGAGACGCGAGAATTCTCGCATTGTCTCGCGTCCCTAATAAAAAGTTAAATCCATCCCTAATAAAAAGTTATTGGTATTAAACAGAACATCACCAAAACAGAAAAAAAAAAAAAAAAGACGAAAAAGGTGTTTGGGCTGTAATTGACGTACAAACAAAAGCATACCGTCTCACTTCAGTAAATATATGCTCTAATATTTTATAAGCAATTTTCGTCTAAATCTTCAAAACCAAAAATTTGAAAGTACAATGAGGACCCTATCTTTCCACTAGATGCCTAAAATCAGCATATTTCAAAATAATACTTTAAAAAACTAAGGAAACCCGCTTTTATAGCAATATGCGCTAAAAAGTAAAAAAATATTCTTTTAAATGTAGAGATTTTCTTCAACATCAATATGACATTGCACAACTCCGTAGAACGTAACTTTTTGAATTAAGCTTAAAATAAGAATAAGATTATCAACTAAAAATAATAAATAAATAAATAAAATAAAATAGCGTAATGTTAAAAAATTCGTGGGATGCTCGATGTGATTTTTTCTTTTTTTCTTAGCAGTTAGTAAAGACCATGAAAATATAAATGAAAAGCACCTAAATTGACTACAAAAAAGTAGTTGAATGTTAAAAAAAAGCGTGGAGTGCTTCATATCTTTTTTTTTAAAGCTATTAGTAAAGACAGCATAAAATTGTATGTGAAAAGCAGCTCATTTCGGGTGTGGCCCTCTGGCTAAGTTCTTGAATTTTTCTTTTTTTTTTTTTTTTAATGGGAAGATCAAACATTTTCAATAGATTAAGATCTACAAGCAGCCCTTGTTTAAACTAAATATTGGATACATCCTTCTATTTTCAGCAAAAACAAAATTAATGTATACCAATGAAATGTTTATAAAAAAACTCTTTCCGCGCGACAAAAAACATTTACCTAAAATTTATGCCTGTTTTAAAGAGACTAACGAAAGAGTTGTCATAGATTTAAGTACGTAAGACAATGGACAAATAAATGCATTAGTGTCTTATTGACTTTAAACTCCTTTGATGCCATTGTTGAAAGAAATTGCCGGCAACGATTCCCATTCCCTACCCGTCGTTGATTCCGAGCTTGAGTCTTACTATGCCTTTCTGTAGCCTAGCGTCTCACACCTTTGCGAAAGGAAGCAAATACCGTTGCCATGAAGCAACGGTAAACGGATGATAGTTGCTGTCTTGTCTTTGCGTGGATGGAAGCGAAAAAGTTAACCATACGAGAATAAACACGGGATCATCAAAGCGCTTTATAATCCATGCGTGCACCTTGATTTCTATTTCTTGTTACACTATTCGTCATATTTACAGGGCTATGCCCTATATATATATATATATATATATATATATATATATTTTAAGTCCATACCAGTAACTGTATAAAAATCCCTCATGTTGTAATAAAAGACGACAATAACTACATAGAGTGATCTCTCACTTACACAAGTTTTAAGAGACCGATTTAAAATCGCGTGAAACAGAAAGGGTCTGATTTTCTAACTCTTCATCTCAATTATGAGCGACAGAACATTTGAAAAAAATATGTGCTTAGTAATATTTTTTTTCAGTTAAAAAGAGTAATGTAGTATTTTAAAATATTTAACTGTGCAATTATCTTTTGAAACAAAAAATAGAATGAACGTTTAATTCCATTTTACACAAGGAGAAACTTTAATCGAACTTTATCAAAACCAGAATGCCGTCAATAGTATATAGTTTGCTTTTGCTTAGGCCGCGTTTATAATTCAATCTTTTCTAACTCACTAAAATGTGTCATATATTTTGCAGTTAAGTCACAGATAAAACCTCAATTTTTCCAAGACTCCTAAAGCAGTAGGCATACCATGAGACAGAATGATCAGTTGCATCAATATCCTCTTATTTATCATCATCATCAGTACTAGTTTACTATATATTATATTTTCATCAACATTCCCAACATTCGCGTTTTCTAAACGCAGTATCTTCCAGGACGACGGAGAAAAGTACGTCTGTGTGACAGAATTTGTGAATCGCACTATTAATTTTCGTGTATAACGGAGAGTGGCAGTTCTAAGTGGCGCTTATAAATGAGAGGCCTGTATCATTATTTTCCAATTCCTCGTAACAAGACCTTCCAAACTCGCTTATAAAACAGAGACACGTATAACTGAAACGCGCATAAGTGAGAGGTCACTTGTATTTCCATTGAATTTCAGAATGATACTGTGATGTGAGCATTAATTCTGAGAACATATAGTTTTAAGAACTGGCAACATTGAATTGTCAAGTTGTCTGTGACTTACAGCTAGCTATAAAGAAAGTGGAGCACAAATATTTTTGAGAGTTTTTCTGACATAATGTAATTTAATTATGATTTTATTTTAATGAAACAATTAATTGTAAGAAATCCCGTGACGGGTACTCGGTTCATAACTCCTTTTCGGTCATGTGACCTAGCAACCTTTGCAGACAAAAATCATAGAGAGTGTGCTGAGATGAATGAAATAGCCTAAGAAAATATTAAGGCCCCTCCTCAGACAGAAATTTTTCTGATTCGCGTTTTGAGGAACAATTTCCTACCCCCCTCACAAAAGCTCCTATCGCGAAATGCGATAGCTCGCGTGTCCGTTACTGATGGGAAATTTATGACCCGTTGGCGGGTTGGGAGATTTTGACCTGTGACCTCCGTCTACATGCCCACGGTGCCTGAGCAAAATTTATTTTCAGTTGAGTGTATTCGTTCGAACCATAGGCGCAACCACGGAGGGGGCTATGGGGGCTGAAGCCCCCCCTAAAGGTAGAAAGTTAGAAGTGAAAAGCGTTAAAAAATGAAAACTGTCGCTAATGAAATAATTTTTTTTAGTTCTCTCTTTCTTTTTTTAACTGACCTCACATTATTTCTAACCAATAAAGTTTTTAAATAAATGCTCACAGTTAGTTGAAACACTCTTACACACGGTTACAACATTGCTCAAAAGATCAGATAATTATTTATGACTCTATAATGAGTTACATTGCTTATGTTCTATGGGACAGTCAAGTAATACCGAATATTTTGACGTTATAAGAGAGTTGTAACTAACCAAGATCACTATGACTGAGTTCAGCAATATTATGTAGCCCAGCCCCCCCCTAAACTAAAATCCTGGGTGCGCCACTGGTTCGAACGGATTTAAATTGCAGGATACTCAATGATAAATTACAAGTATAATAAAAATTTTATTTAATTTGCAAAGGAGACTGCAATTTGTAAAGTGTTGTTATAAAAATTAACATTTTAAAAGAAATATCGAAGCGCGAATATGAGAAATTTTACATCGTAATTATTCTACTATATAGTTACGCTGAACCCTGACTGGCTGACTCAATTTGTAAAGATTCCAGGCAAACCACTTCGATGTAAATATTTTACCTCCATTACTCCAAAAAGATTAAAAACCAGAAAAAGCCTAATAACACCCACACCATTCATACGATCCGCTTGAAATTTTTCATAACTATGTATAAAAATATAAAAACAGTCTCTGTTACTTTGAAAATCTGAAAACCCACCGGTTCCCTAATTTTTTTAAGAGATTTTTTGCCATTTTCAGCTCCATTTTATTTCAGAGATTCAAAAAAGCGAATAATTTGAGTGAAAAAATTAGACTTTCAAAGTGTAAAAAAATTGTCATATTCACGTCACGGTTATCTATCTGCCTTTGAAGGGAAAATTGTGATTCATTCCTTTAAAATTGTTTTTCTAGATTACATAGTTTATTTATTTATTTTTTCATAAATAAATCGTCTGCATGGATATGAGAATGACTGTGAACACAAAACGAAATCTTTTGAATGCCATAAGTTTCCGCGCGTTTCCAGAAGAGGATGAAATTCGATTTGGGTGTATAATAAAAATTGAATAGGAAGTTATTTATTTTAGGTAGACGAAGACTAAATGTATTCAGTGTAGACATTTTCGTCGAATGTTTTTTCAAGCGCCCGTTGTATTTGCCTCCACAACGGGCTTTGATTTCTAGTTTGGTTAATATGATGAAAAAGTGACATAAAAATAATACATTTTTTTAAAACTTCCTTATATACATAATTGCTTAAATCTGGGCGTTGAAAAACACTTTCATTAAAAGTATGCAGTTGCGACAAATTAAAATATGCATAATAGTTTACACGATTGATTGTGTAAAATATTTTCGTGTATAATACAAATTTACCTACATCCTAGTCCTTGACTTTGTTTTCTGATCTTTAATATATATATAATAACTTTAAAAAGTGGCAATTTGGGGCGAAATAGGAATTTTTTTCCCTCGAAAACACAATTTTTGCGAATTTTCAAAATCGATATCAGCAGAGTACGGAAAGTTTTTTCTTGGGTTGGCTAATAACCGTGTTCTTTTTTTTTTTTTTATAAAGAAATTAAGTTTATCAATACAAAATTATATCTCATACAACCCCCCCTCCCCGAAAAAAAATTCTGGCTACGCTCCTTTCCTCATCGATTAGCATATAACGACTATGTTACATCATAAAACTATTAAAAGTGGCGTTTTTTCCGCTCACCGGATTTTTGAAATCTGTATCAGCCGAATGCTGGAAAGTTGTTCCTGGGTTAGTAAGTAACTGCTCAACCCCTCCCCTCCTAAAAATAAAAAAACGGACAATATCTTCAGATGGCACTGGCTCATTTAAAATCGGGTATTTTAGCGAAAGCATTTCCAAAAATAAAATTTACCGGATTTTGGAAATCTTTAATAGTTCTGCGGTAAAAATGCTTCTTATTTTTAGAGTGTATCATATAAAGAAGTTTCCGCGCTCGTCTGATATCGATTTCAAAATTCGGAAAAATTGTGTTATCGGGAAGAAAATGTTTATTTTGGCCCTAATTCCCAAATTTAAAGGCGTTGGCGCCACCGGAAGACATTGTCGAACTTCGAAATAAATTACAGGGTTATTATCCAACCCAGGTGACAACTTTTCTGACCTCGGCTGATACCGATTTCGAAATTTTGCAAACTGTGTGTTTTCTGGAAAAAAATATATCCAGAACAGATAGAATCCAGACTATATATGTACACTACTGGTCAAAAGTATTGAAAGTTTCAGAATCTAACCATCTTTTCGAGAATAATACCACAAAAAATGGACAAAAAACTTGTTAGATTTATATCTTTTTAAGAATTTTTGAATTATAATTAGCGGTACGGAATTTTCGCAAATAAAAACAGAAAATTCGCACGAAAAAATATGAAGGTTTGAAATTTTAATAAAATTCGCATAAACTACTTACAAAACATTTAATGTGCTGATACTTGCAGCCCCAGATGTGCAAAATAATTGAACTATCTGGAAATAAACTCCATTTGTTGCATTTGATTTCATGTGCAAAAAAGTTCATACAAAGTTTTTTCAGATGTGTTTTATCATTGTGTTCAGATCTAAATTCCCAGATTGTTGTTCAAGAGTTATTTTCAACATTTCTAATTTGTTCCACAAATGGGGAGCAAATGGTTAACTTGAACCAGGCGAAATACACGAAAGATGAGAGATAAAATGACATAGTCAATTAATATCGTTTTGATATGGCAATAATGAAACAAAAAATTAGGTGGTTCGGGGGGGGGGTCTTCCCCTGACGAGGCTCAAACAGCCGAGTTTCCTATCTATCTATCTATCTATCTATATATATATATATATATATATATATAACTAATAAGTAAAACACAATATGTACTGCAAATAAGATATACCTCGCATTACATATACACAGTGGAACCTCCTAAAGTGACCACCTTCGTAAAGAGACCACAAGTCTATACTGACCACTTTTGTAAATTTTCCCTTTCTAATCACCGCACATTGCAACCTTTGTAAGTTGACCACTTTATAAGATGATCAATTTTGTTGATTCCGAGGGTGGTCACATAAGGCAAGTTCCACTGTGTATATATATATATATATATATATATATATATGTATATTATATTGTGCTCAAGGTCTGGTATGTAAAATTATATTTCTAATTTTTGTTATCTTTTTGATTTCTTCTTTACTTTCTATACTAGGGTAGGGCCCAGATGTGTGGAGTTAATATCTCTTCTGATATGCCACACAACCGAAACCCTACTATTTGGTTTGCTGTAAATTATAATCCACTGTTTGTGTCCCCTGACGATGGTGACAGTGGTTATAATTTCCGTTCCATTATATTATCACAATAATTCTTGCACTTTATTTGGCTTCAAAATCTGGTTTCTAATTCTTGCTAATAGCTGTTATATTCTTATGCGAGATATGTCTTATTTGTAGTATGTTTTGTGTTTTACTTGTTAGTTTTATATATATATATATATAAACTCGGCTGTTCGAGCCTCGTCAGGGGGACCCCTATGACCCCCCCTAATTTTTTAGTTTCATTATTGCCATATTAAAACGATATTAATTAACTATGTCATTTTATCTCTCACCTTTCGTGCTTTTCGCCTGGCAACCCTATGTTGAAATTTTTATGATTGTAACCTATTTATAGAAAAATACATGGGATGCATATCTACACCTTACGAAATATTGTAACAATGGATTAAAGTTGTTGCGAACTAATAGTATTTAAATATATGTAAAATTATGTCGCTTTTTTGGGACAATTCAATAAAGGGGGTGAGAGATAAAATGACATATTCATTAATAAAAGGCTGCTTTAGTTATTAAGAATGTAATCAACCACACCTAGAAAACAAGTGCAAATAAGCATTTATATTTAAAAAAAAAAATCTGATGTGTCCAACACATGACTTCCTTGCACGTCCATTAGATCAAAAATATTTTCGACGGACTTCCTCTAAATTTATTTGTTTGAAAGAGATAAAATATCAATAATAGTAAGGTTTAGCGATTTCTAGCCAAATATTTCGATATCGCCAAGCTGAGTTCAATTCGAAAGATTTCCTTCTGACACTTTATTTGGCGATATTTCACCAAAAGCCGACAAACTTGAGATAGTCAGCGAGATTTTGGGGATAGCCAAAGTAGTCATTGACCACAGACTTTCAATGAATTGAATGCATCTATACACCTCAATGTATTCAAAGTCATTTGGCTCACCATGTAAATAAATTCTCAGTCGATTGCTGTCAAAAAAGATATTGAAAACAGTTAGGTATTACAATAGTTCTAAATATAAAGTTAAAAAATCTACGGGTTAAAGTTTTAGAGTTATACAAAATAGGAAATAATTTTTGGCGCCAAATTTGGCGATATTTCGGCGAAACTCGTCAATGTCGACGACATTTGGCGAGATTTTAAGCATGAACCAAACAATGACAGATTATCGCCAAATTTGGCGACATTTCGCCAAAACTCGCCAAGAACGATGACAAATGGCGATACTTTGGGCATGGACCAAATGACTGACTATCGCCAAATTTGGCGATATTTCGCCAAAACTCGCCAAGGTCGAGGACAGACGGCGAGATTTTGGGCATGTACCAAACAATGACTGTCTACAGTTGTATTATATTGAAGATGTCCATAGACATTAAGGTACTGAAATTCTTTTCGGTGGTCCTGTAAATAAACTCTCCAGTAGATTGGAACCAAAAATCGGGATGCACAACTAGATGTTACAACATTCTTATATATGAAATTTCATAATAGTTTTTGAGATTTGAGAGTTAAATATGCACACACATACGCCAAAAGTCGCCAAGCTTGGCGACTTTTGGCATAGTTCTTGAGGGAGGCACGTGACCGTGGTCGGACCATTACCTAACTTATGTGGTAGGACGGTATTGTGCTTGAAATGGATGAATGCCCCTAAAATTGCTATTGACCGTAATGTATTGGAAATCTTTTGAGTGTTCCTGTAGCAGAACTATAAATGAAAAAGACACTTTTATTAATGGAGAAATTCATTTTCTAACTCTTTACAGCATATATCACTTCTGAGTCGTTTGAAATAGCCCAATACCTCTAAAAAACGCTTTGATGAATTTCGGCCCATAGAGCGTAATGTATTTCGAATCTTTTAGGCGGTCCTGTAGATAAACTATTCAGTCGAATGGAACCGAAAGGGGAGGTGCACAACTAGATGTTACAACAATCGTAAATATAAAGTTTCAACATTCAACGCCTAACAGTTTTTGAGATATGCGAGTTTAATGAATTTCGGCCCATTGAGTGTAATGTATTTCGAATGTTTTGGGCAGTCCTGTAGATAAACTATCCAGTCGAATGGAACCAAAAGGGGAGGTGCACAACTAGATGTTACAACTATCCAAAATATGAAGTTTCGACATTCTACGCCTAATAGCTTTTGAGTTAGGCGAGTTTAATGAATTTGGGCCCATAGAGCGTAGATGTATTCAACTATCCAATATGAAGTTCGACATTCTACCTAAAGCTTTGAGTTAGCGATTTACATGAATTGGGCCCATAGAGCGTAATGTATTTCGAATCTTTTGGGCGGTCCTGTACATAAACTATTCATTCGATTGCCACCAAAAGGGGAGGTGCACAACTAGATCATAGAACAATCCTAAATATCAAATCTCAACATTCTACGACCAATAGTTTTTGAGATATGCGAGTTACATACATACGTACGTACAGACGGCATGGAAAAACTGGCCACAGCAGACTCGCCACTGGTCAAAATGAGTTGCAGACGCGTTAATATGATCGTGCATGCTAGCCTACGATGAGATGCATCGAAAAAATTTTTAAAATTCAATTTAGAGGTAGTCAAAATCGGTTTTTATGTCGAAATTTGGCCCCCAAAATTTTTCGGGATCACATTACTTCCTTATACTACGTACAAGGAAGTAAAAAGCCTCAATATGTTGAAATCAATATCGTCCAATGTAACTAAGAAACACTCGTGAAATCAGCTTTGAAACAAAATAAATTGCACTGAAATCAGCTCATCAGCTTGTGAGCCAAGATCCTGTAATCAGAGGCATCTTCACGTGTCGGGCGTTTCAGTTTTGTATCCTCCCAATTAAATTAATTAAATATCAATGAGCACAATTTGCATTGCCCAGCACGGAGTAAAATTTACACTGATATAACATTGAAGAAGTTTAAATGCACAGAAAATTTTAAATATGATCCTAAAAGCAAATTCTAATACTTTTGAGTTAGTTAAACACTTCATTTGATTGCGAAATTTCAAATCGGCTTAGAAATATTTTTGTGAGTAGTATGTTTTTGGATGTATTAATACCACAGAGAATTTTTTAAAAATGGTTAATATGAACAAATTCTTTAAATATATTCTGTTTTTTCCTCCCTTTTAGCCAACAGAATAAATAATGCCCGTTATAGCTGCGTCCGAAATTCAAAATTTCGATGCGTAAACAATGTTTTTCCTTCATTTTTGATCAGTCATCATATTTAAATCGGGATTCATTTTGAGTTATTCAAAAAGCTATACTGTGGTCCAGGGACAATATACGAAAAAGGGGTCCCATCCAGCTGACCCTGACCCGACCCACCGAGAGGGGAGGAGGGGCAATTGCCTCGAATTCCACTCCTAGAGGACGTATGTTGCGAATTTTTGGCGCACAAGTCTCACGGGGAAATAAAATAATTCTGTCTTCCAAAACCTCTTCTGGATCACACAGACGCATTCACGTACTAAAGTTTAAACATTCAATAAGACAGGAAAAGAAAGGCGCCAATATATTTGACTGATTACTAATGAAGCTTTTGTAACGGATAAGTATAAACATACATCTGGGACCCGAAAACGTAAAATGTAGAACTGCAATCAGAGGGTAGTATGAAAAGAAGGCGGACATTGTTGGAAGTTGGAATTACAGGGAAAAAAAAAAAAAAAAAAAAAAAAAAAAGATGCGGATGATTAATAGCCAAGTTCGATTAAAATTTGTCAAACACTCTGGTCACTAGTGACTTTCGGATTAGATGATGTGAGTTTGCCTATTCGATTGCACGTGCATAGATACACACACACACACACACACACATACAAATTAGTCCAATATGTTTTTACTTACTGGATAATACTATTTACTTATATTTCTTTTTAACCTTTACTTATATACTAAAGGTCCTTTTCTTTAGCATTTTATATAGCTGTGTGAAAAATTATATACAAGTAAAATATATATATATATATATAGGTAATGAGCGTAATGAATAGTGCTTTAGTTGATTACCGAACATCAGAAGGAAACTTCGATATATATGGAATTACAAAAGAGAAATAAACTTTCCTACAATTTTAGGTTGAAGCTGCTTCACCTAAAAAAGTTTGTGCATTTAAACTTTTTAAATATTATATAAGTGGAAATTGTACTCCGTACTGTGTAATGTAAATTGTCCCTCCATTTACATCATCCATCCGATACAAATCTATTCCTTTTCAATACAAACCAAGCCTTTAAACAGAGAGTTTTTCTGCGAGGAGTCGTAAATCAAGTTCCCCCTTCTCCCCGTTTCATCTCTGCGGGTGGTAACGCAACAGGTGGGCAAGTGGGGGTGGAAAACATCTGAAAATTTTTCATCAAAAATGTGTAAATAAATCGCTAAAAATCAAATTTATGGATTAGATAAAAAATACTTATGTATTTGAAAAGGCAAAGTGCACTGCAATTTTTCTATCTTTACCAAATTTCAAAAAAGTTAGTCTGGTCTGAGAAAATCGCAGTTGACTGTCAGAATTCGTGTCTTTGTAGATAGATGATTGTGTTTAATATTAAATAAAAAATACATCAAAGCAATATTTCTAAAATCTGAAAGATGGAAAAGGTGAGAAGTCTTTCAAGAAAACAACAATGAAAGAAAAATTTAAAAATATTAATTTAGTGCAGAGATATTACTTGAAAACCGAAGTAATAAAATTCCCATTGCTTAACATGGAAAGGAAACTTCTTTCGATCTGTCTGAGGAAGAGCCTTAAGAGTTGAATTTGAAAATTTCTGCTGTTTTTCAGAATGGGAAAGGTTATAGAACTTTCACTGAAATTTATAAATCATTGTTTCATAACTAATTACTGAGTAATTGAATACCACAAGTATAGCCATATTACAATTTTTAGCAATAAGCTAAAGCATGTAATTACAGAGTATTTTCCGCAATGGGCTTAATAATATGGCATCCCTCTCTGTATGATTTGCACATACTACGTCCCAAACGGCGCTAAGTACATTTTAACTGACGTATCAGTACACAGAAGAAAGCTCTAAATTCTTATGTATTGGGATTAACTGTTTTACAAATCAAGAAGAGGAGTTAAATCGATGCACTACAGACCTCTGAAATACCGATAAATCTTCAATACCTGTTAAAGCACTCGTTTTACCTCAGTAACCACAAGGAGAAATTTGTTGTTTTTTTCAAGATCGGGCAGAAAAAAACAGCGGCTAGATCGAAATATGGCACCATAAAAGTCAGAGATCGCGATTGTTTTCGTCTTTTTTGTTTTTTATCGTGACTGGTCATTGTTCTTCTCCCGTCCTTCTCACCCCTCCCGTTTTACCCGTGAGAAAAAGAGAGGCGCTGCACTAAATCGCTTATGTTACATGCATACAAGTATAGTAAAAATGCGTAAACTTCATATTACTTGTGAAAATGTGTGGCACAGCGATCGCATAATATCTAATTCCCCGGATTATGAAAAAATGACTGGATAAAGCACAAAAAAAATGTTATATAAATAAATAATAACCCACGAGTGTCCGAGCTCATAGCTCTCTCAGCTGGGAGACGGAAGGTACTTGCTTCAAAACCCAGGTCGCGTCCGCTGACTTAACCGTTCGAAGTTTTTTCTCCGAAAGTTAGCTTAAAGATGAGGCAGGACCCCTTAGAAAGACGCCCACGGAGAGCGCCCTTTCCTTCATCCGGGATCCCACGTGTCGATAATTGGCCGTAATCCCACAACAACAACAACAAACATATATCTGTTAGCAGTGGCGAAGCCAAGGGGGGGGGGAATTTTGCCATACAAAATATATATTCTTCAATCCATTATCACACGTATACACATATCTGATTTGCAGTTGTCGTAACACCCCCCCCCCCTCAATATAAAATATTCTGGTACTATTTTACCATATCCTTTCAAAAAAACCCAATTTCCAAATATGCCTGTATTTGCGATGACAGTTAATACATCTCAAGGACAATCATTCGAAAAAAGTGCAAATTTATTGAGGCAGCCATTTTTTATACATGGTCAGTGGTACACCTTAGCAAGTAGAGTTCAAGCATTCGACGTTTAAGATTTTATAACTCCGAGCATAATAGGCCTTTAGCCGAGGACTGCTTCAGGCTGAATTTACATAGAGGGGGCCACTAGATATTTTAGATTTAGCCTAAATTGTTCAAAACGCAAACTGAATGTGTGAAATCGTACGGGAACGTGTGAAATCCAAGGTCAGTAGAGGGAGATGACCCCTATGACCCACTCGATGGAGGTGCCTTTGCATTTAGCAAATTATGGTATTTACAAACACACCGTCTTCACAGAAAAGTGTGGTGGTTGTAAAGTGAAATTGTACGAAAGTGGTCACTCTAGACAGATGGTCCTTAGCCGAGGTGATTACTATAGTAGGAGTTCCACTGTATATGGAGTCTTGAGACATACTCTTTGACAGAAGGAACTTTATTCACGTTCAAATAAAAAAAAATTAATGCTTTATGGTCGATTTCGACCGCTGGCAGATAATTAGTAAAAGGTAATTACGCTTTCCTTGACAAGAACTTGCAACAATATTTTGACTGACATGAGGAAAGTTTATGAGAATTATTTAAACTATTTAATGCAAAGTTTATTCTTTTTGGGGACATTAAATCGAGGCAGAGGAGACTTTTGAGAAAGATAGAGCATTGGAATAACTTGTGAAATTTTTTGCATAGAATACTCAAATTTTCGGACTTCAACAATAAAGAGACTTAGCATTTATTTTGATTAGGACAATTTAACTTTTC
>JAWZYV010019056.1:0-26532 GCA_038373885.1 Cheiracanthium punctorium
AAAAATATATCATACACATTAATTTAACAAAAGAAGTATTTTCTTTCAGTTTTGCAGCAGCATCTTCAAACATCTTATTTTATGAGCGGCTTCTAGGAGAAAAAAAGAAAATTTTTAGAACTTAATTCACAAAGAATAGGAAATGCAGAGTAAGTCTGCTTCATATGTTTTTTTACATAATTTCTATATCAGGGATTTCCAACCTTTATATTACTTCAACTCCCTAGAAAACGTTTTTTTCTGAATAGACCCCCTACGTTTTCCCCAACACATCGGTATCTCGAAAAATTTTCCCAATGCAATCACAAAGACAGCAAAACATTAGGTGAAAGAAATTTTTCATGTGTCCGGCAGTAGAACAGTTGGTTAAGCTCGGTTCCCATTGGAACTCCGAAAGGAAAGCAGCACCTGCTTGGCCAGTGCCTAGAAGGGTAACCTTTCTCGACTGAGGCTGATGTAAACCGTGTACGCTGTAGGGAATTAATGCAGGAAAAATGTGTTATGACTTCAATGTTTTCCATGTTCAATCCATATCTCTCTTTGGGGTACCAATCCAGCTCATAGGTCATCCAGCTGTCATCTGAAATTGGTTAAAAATTTAGGAGGGAGACCCGGGATAAGTCGGTATTCCCCTCACTGGGGATCAGCAAAAAGGAAGCTGCCCATTTAATGCCATTTTCGTTTTATATAAAGGATCTGATCCTGCTCTGCAGTTGGCCAGAGGGTTTCGAAGCAATAATAACAATTTTCATGTTCTGCGTTTGCAGAATTTACCATGATTCAGACTGCGGGATGCAGAAAATGACCCCAAAGACGGATTTTTACATATCCCTTCTTTTTTCAACTTTTGAATCCTCTGGTCTTATTTCATGTCAGTTTGTTTGTTTGTGTTGTGATGGCAACGCTAAGGGTGGGCGATCATCCTAGGTTGAGGGGTTATCTTAAAATGTAATTTTTAAAAATATAATTCCCAAATTTTGTACATCACCTCATTAGTGTATGGGAATGCTTTTGTACGAGGGTCATATAAAAATGTAGGAAGTGTAACTTTTTGAAAATTAAGTGGTCTGCTTTAAAAAAGAAAAAAAAATCACTGTATTTACGTATACTATTTCCAAGCTAATCTCAATTCATCAACGCGGGTTTCGAAGTTTATAAAGCGAAACAAAACAGTCGTTTGAATATCAAATCAATGCTGTACAGCTTCTCATTTCCATAACCCTAAGAATCTGCGCTTTATGCCTTTGGAAACTATCTTGGTGAGTAGTCGCATCGTTTGGATTTTTTTTTCTCTTTTTTTTATGATCAACGGATGCAAATAATCGGTACTTATTTTACCGTCGATAATTCACGCCAACAAGTTTTTTCGCCAAAGGATTGCAATGCACTACATTGTAACAATGAATCTGACGTATTCCACACGCACACGAAATCGCTCTTTTTGGCTGACTGACTGTAAAATACATAAGTACAAAATAAGCTTGATTTGGTCGGAAGTATGATTTTTTTATTAGATTCAATGAAGAATTTACCCGTATATTTTAAAACTAAAAAGCGGTTAACTGTATAAACTAGTGTAATTACACACTGTACGCCGTGTAAAGATAGGAAATAGATACTAATAAAAAATAGTGTTATTCCATTAGTGTTATGCAACAGTATCAAGAGAGAAAAAAATAATTACAGAGATTTGAACTTATACTTTACTTATATTAGACTAATACTATATTAAAAATGTCAAAAATTTGTTACAAATGATAGTTATACGTACCAATATAGACTAATCAACACCAAAAAACTTCTTCAGTTTTTTTCGTCTCCTATTCTTATGAAAACAAACATGGCGCCTGCCGGTAGATACTCGGATGTTGCCATCGCTCGACTGTTGCATGAACAGAGCGCATGCGCCAATTTTCATCAGCTGAATGCCGCTCGGCCGTTATGCGGGCCGAAATTTCTTTTCAGTTCACGTATTTTGATCAAATTTAGGCATATGGCCCGATAACTCAGGCCGGATATCGTTCCGAGCATCGTTTTATGGGTACCGGACCGATCAGTGTCTGCCGCACACATAACAATCATCGTTTTTAGATGGAATTCCGTGTCTGGGCCGAGTACCGAATTTCGGTGAGCGATGAGTTGCGATGAATGCCGGTGGTTGGCCGAGCAGAAACTGGGAATTGTTGCTTGTAGGGTTGATGTTAATATAGTTTTTTCAAATATTAATTCATTAATTAAATTTAATTAATTAAATTTATTAAAAAGTAACTAAAATAAATTTTTTCTTTGTTGACCTACGTAGGAATTGACTTTTTTTTTAATATTACCCACTTATTATTATGTTATGTTTTAAACACCAGATATTTTGAGTGTTTTTGTTATATATTTCTATCGTACAATTTTATATGTATTTCTGTCCGATATACAGTTTTCAATGCAGTAGTTTTTTTCAAGAATATTACACTGCACTTAGTAGTTTAGAAGTATTTAATGTGGATGTAGGAAAAAACGCCCTCTAGAATTCTAATCTTAATTGGAGTATACTTCGAGCTCGCCCCCCCCCCCCTGTTTTTGCACACACACAAATTCCCGCTGCGTTGCATAGGTGCATTCAGTGTCAAAGCATAACTTGCTTTAAATTATCGTCTGCTTCACTTCCCGCCGTTGCAAAGACGCGAATATATTAATGACTATGTCATTCTATCTCTCATCTTTCGCGTATTTCGCCTAGTAACCCTATGTTGAAATTTTTATGATTGTAACCTATTTATAGGAAAATACATGTGATGCATATTCTACAGTTTACGAAATATTGTAACAATAGATTAAAGCTGTTGTGAGCTAATATATGTAAAATGATGTCGCATACTTTTACGTCGAATTCTTGGGACACATTTTTCGGACAATTTTCAATAAAGGGGGTGAGACATAGAATGACGTAGTCATTAATATATATGTTTTACTTATTAGTTATATATTACCGATGGAGCAACAGAGGGACTTTATTAGAGAAAGAAATGTTACAAGTTCTATTTCACAAAAGTCCAATATGTGAACCTTTCGTGACAAGGACGGATTAATGCAATTTTGTCGGGGATGGGGGGGAGGCCAGTTAGTTTGTCGGTGGGGCGGTCAGTTAGAAGATTGGCCTATACATCCATTTTATGGTGGTAAAATAGAATCTTTTACATTAATTCTTTTTTCTCAATTGGGGTGGTCGCCCCTCCACTCCTTTAATCCGTCCTTGTTTCGTGATAATGATGGTTCGAATATCTGGACGCATTTAAAATGTAGTCAAATAAGTTAAATAAAATGCATAAGATGTTCAAAAAACACTTAAAATGATACAAATTACTAAAAATAATTTTCAGATTTAATTTTATAGGTAAGGCGAAGTATTTATTAGAAAAATTATAAGATATTTACGAAATTAGTTTTTTTTTTACTTGTCATATTGCTGTGAAAGTTAATAAACATGAAATTGATACAATTTACATAAGTTATTAAAAACTGACCGCGGGAATAGAAACTAAACTAAAAAAAATAGTTTTCTTTATTTATTTTTAAATTCATAAATACTTTCAAATCTAAACCTATCATTTTATTATAAAATAAAATTTATTTTATAACGATTAAACTGCACAACATAAGATTTTTTTAAAGCAAACAGGAGTGACCACAGTGTGGAAAGGGGAGAGGGGGGGGTGTAGACACTCGAAATATACACTTGCGCTCTAATATTCCTGAAAAACTATGAAGGTAAGGGTAGGGCCTAATTAAGGCTTGTAATCGATGCATTCGACGTGACTTATCTTTCTGTTTTTTATTTGTCGATATTAGTCGATATTAACAAATATATATTTTTTAATTTATGACCATTGTTACGAAAAATGCTTTGTCATAAACTATTTTAACAAGTGCCCCTAAAATTTTGGAGGCTTATAAACCGTAGCCTAGTTTTCCAGGTGGCATTCTTTCGGTGTTTATTTTGTTTTCCCCCTGTGGAAGTTTTTTCCTACAGGGTTGTCCAAATTAAACTTCCCCAACTCAGAGGCCTGTGAAGGATGTTGTATGGGTCATAATGGGATGAAATTTTGAAAACAGACACTTCAGATCACGCGCTCGTGATTTATTTTAAAAAAAGTATTAGTACAAGAAGTTGCTGATAGGTGGCGCTGTAACACTAGTAATTTGCATATTGCACCAACGTGATTTGCAGAAATAAAGCTTCTGTGCCACGTATCCAAAAGACGAGCCCTACAAAAGTGGAAGACAGGCAGTTGTTTCCAGCTCGCTGATGCAGAATGACGACTTTGAAAGACAAGTTCTGTTAGTGAAACTTTTCTACCAGAATGACGAGAACTCCTGTGCTGCGATCAGAGCATTACACCGGCTGAAGAACTTACGCCGAGGACCCATGACACCGCGCACTTTACGAGACATGGTGAAGAGGTTCGAAAGAACCGGACAGCTGGGAATTTCACCAGTTAGAGGACGACATGTTGTGGATTCTGCACGCATACAAGACGTTGCATTGGCAGTCATGGACGCCACTAGCCAATCGCCACATGGTGTTGTCAGTGTGCCAACTGTTTCTCGTGCTGTTGATATGCCCTATTCGACTACGGCACACATATAGAACATCTGTAGAACGTCTTGCTGATCTGCAGCGCCACCTATCGGCAACTTCTTGTACTAATACTTTTTTTTAATAAATCACGAGCGCGTGATCTGAAGTGTCTGTTTTCAAAATTTCATCACATTATGACCCATAGAACATCCTGCACAGGCCTCTGAGTTGGGGAAGTTTAATTTGACAACCCTGTACATTCAAGAACTGATTTCCGGCAGGATATTAGGGCAGGAGCCTGGGCCCCCAACAAAAAGGGGAACTCCAAATTTTTCTTTTAAAAAAAGTGCAAATTTTGATTTTGATAGTTACGGATCCTTATTTTTTGTTGTTGTTGTTGTTGTCGTCTTTGAATATCCGCGAACACGGACATAGTGTCGGATCTAAATACAGATTACGGATTCCTGGCACAAATGTTATGGTGAAATGGTCAGAAATTTCAGATTTCTCCTTTTTGGAAAATGTGGCCAAAACTAAATGGCTCAGAATGATCGTTTCAGGCCAATTTACACGAGGTATATCTGCTTAGGGTGGTGGTGGAAGGCACGCCTTGAGCAGAGGACTTTTCAATGGTTTCTATCACGTATTCAGGTTATATCTGGAGAAAACCGCCCAAAACTTCCAGACAGTTATACTGGGGCAAAATTATGCTGTAATTGTGTATATATATTATAACTTTTCAAAGGTTGTGTAAAGCGGGGCAAATTTGTTCAAAATTTTATATTTTATTTCGCGTTTGTCGGCGCCGACTCCACACCTTTCATAAAAGAAAAAAAAAAACTTCACAGAAGAGAAGGTAAGCAATGCAATTTTCGGGGCAACCCGCTGTTCTGGGGTTTAAACTAATTCAAAATTCGTATGCTACGCGTCAAATAGTTAAATTTTTCATTTTGGTCCTAGGCCTTCAATGGCACCAAATTTGGCGATATTTCGACAGACGTCGCCAAGCTTGGTGACATTTTCGTCATTTGGCGAGATTTTCCCAATGGGGCTTGTAAAGTTAGTTTTTCTGCATTAACATGCATAATAGCCTAATATTTCTCTTCTATGACGTTATCGAAATTCGCGCTTTATGGGGAATTTTCGAGAGATACATTCTTCTAGAAGCTCCTTATAGCTTCTGCGACACCTATAAATACAGGTATGTCAGACAACCCCAGTCAGTGTGAATCGAGCTTCCGATGAGTGCTGTGCTTTGCTCTGTGAACTGTGTGATAAAAGCGGTGTTTTCGAACTTGTATATGAGGCTTTTTTTTTTTTTTTAAGTGCTGTGTCTAAATTCCTCATTGCTGAGTCTTGAGGGACTGTTAGTATTATCCCTCGAATATTTACACGGAATTTTACCTGTGGAAGTGTTTTATCTTGTGTGAGAATTACAGCATTTGTGAAAGCTTCGGTGCTGAGGTGACTGTTATAAACGAGATACTGGCCGTTAGTGCCTGTGAATTTTGTACGGCTGATTGTTCGACGAAGTTCTAGAAGCAAAATAAAGTTCGTGTTCCATACTGACCAGTGGACTCTTTTCTAGAACTTTCTACACCTACTGGACTTCAGAAAGACGAATCCAGAAACTAGCAGAGTTTTCTGCAACAATACTAATAATAGTTGGGGAAAATTTTGACCATTTAGAGAAGGTAAAAATTACTAAAATAGTAAACAATACCAAATAATAGTTGGGCAAGATTTTATATGTACATATATATGTATATATATATATGTATATTATATATATATATATATATATATATATATATATATATATATATATATATATATGTATATATATTATATATATGTATATATATGTATATGTATATGTATATGTATATATATATGTATATGTATATGTATATGTATATATATATATATATATATATATATATATACACATATATATCCATATATATACACATATATATCTATACACATATATACACACATATATCACACACATATATATGTAATGTATAAAAAGGTAATTTGGGTTTTACTAGTTTGGGTATTGTTCAAGCGGGTACTTTCACTGTAAGTTTTGCTTTCCTGTCATACTTGCCACGCGTGCTCTGGAGCTATGTTTTATTTATTTTGTTATTTGTCAAACATCAGGCCGTCGATTCTGAGTTCTTTAGATGTACACGTGGCCCCACGCCCTTGTAGCCCCGGATGCCGGTCATGTTGGTAAATGTGTGTGGTTCGATCAAAGATAAGAGAGAGGCGGAGTTATGTCTTCGCAGACCACGTGGTGTGGTAAGCGTAAATACTCCCGCACATCGAAAATCGAGGGACTTCTGCCACTGGAACTGCTTCATGAGTCCACGCTGATTCTTGTACCCGTCTCCCCTCCCCTCTTCTCATTCTAAATTGTAACTTAATTGTAATGTTCAATAAACCATATTACCTGCCTTAACTCTGAAACTTTACTTGAAAAATCTGACGTCTCATATATATATATATATATATATATATATGTGTGTGTGTGTGTGTGAAGTTCACACCCCCCCCAAACACGGGTCAAAACAAACATTTTCTGTATAAGCTTTCCCCAGCCATTATTTATTTTAATCCAATTTTGTAGAGTTAATAATAACAGTAATAATAATTAAAAAACATTCACCTAACCAAATACGAAGCTTAGCCCTTAAAAGAAATGTATAATACTAGCCGCCAAGGCGGCCAGCTTCGCCGCCCTATACTGTACTTAGTGCAGTGTTGATTAAATTTCTGGACTCATTTCAATGAAAACAATGTTTCTTTGTTGTAACCAACGACTTATTATCCTACTATATCTCATTGGTTTGAACAGTATTTGTCATTCAATTTATTTAGGTTAGGGTTGCTACATATTTTGAGTGTCACCATAAAAGCCGATGTTGAAACAGCAAATGGCTAAAATGCGCTTTAGCCCAACGCATGGTGGTGACATGTTTTAGAGGGGCGATGAATGTGCCAAGTATTGTCAATTCGATATTTTAAAGCTGTGGAAAAATGCGAAAGATCTTGCATTTTTGTGCTCTCCATTATTGTTATTTTGTAATCTAGCTACTGGACAGTTACGGACAGTGGCGTCCGTACTGTAGCAGAACAAAGTGCTGTAGCGTACTTTTTTCTGCTACAGTACGGATTTTGGAATGGACAGATCACACTGCAAGATGTATTTGACTGCGACTACGAGTACGGAAACTATTTAAGGTAAGTGCCTACCCAAAAATCGCCGTTTTCGTGAAAATTTTCGAATTTTTTTTTTATTTGCTTATTTTATAGCCTGTACATTTAGATTTCCGAAAATGTTTTATTTTTGTTTGTACGATTAGTAGAAGTGAAGTTATAGCTAAAATAATAAACACGAAGTGAAATTTCAGTGACCGGAAGTGGGCATTTAAAGCGCTCTTACATGTGAACGAACAGTAAGCACTGCTGTTTACTTACTCAGAAAGCATTATAAAATACGTTTTCTTTTTTAAATATCCGCTGAAGTTCAGTTCATTTATTTTATGTTGTTTTACTTACATTTGGCAAAACTATTTATGGTTCAGTATATATTAGTTCACGATAAATGTCATTTCACGAACTGTTTTCAAGATATTGTTTTGGAATTTTCTCAGAAGGTTATAATCATTTCTAGCTGTGTTTTGAACTAAAATATAACATAGTGTAAAATATAACATATATGTATTTATTTATTTATTTTATAGCAAAATTTTTTTTTGAAAAAGCTTTTTTTTTTTTTTTTTTTTTTTTTCCGTTTTCATTGAGTTTTAGCTCTAAGTTGGGAATATTTTGATAATTTCCAAGAATACTGCAAATCTTTTAGTTCATAACACAGATATATATGTTAGCTATGTATTGTATAAATAATAGTGAGATATATTTATCAGAATTTGTTGTACGTATGACATTTTTCATCAAATTTTCCCTTCAAATTACTTAAAATTTGAAATTTAGTGATAATTCTATTCATATTATATTTAATTTTATACTTTTATGTCCAACCAAAAACATGTAAATTCAACTTAAATTCCATTTATTTTTTTAAAAATGCCCTGAAGTTGATCAAAGGCAAATTCAGGCATCGAGAATTCCTTTAGGGTTTACTATAAAATGACCCTAAAAGCAGCTTGACTTTATAGGCAAGTAAAAATCGGTTTATATGGAAGCTAAGGAGAGTTTGAATTATAAATACAGCGAGTTTTAAGACAATGCATTGAATAGATTTTTTTTTATTCGGTATTAAAATCTTTAAATGCGTTTTCTGAGAAACTGTGTTCTTCGTCAATTTTCTGCACCATAAATGTCATTTCTCAAAATTCATTCAATATAATGACTTGAAATTTTTACAGGATATTTTTATGATAATTAGCTGTGCTTTGAACTAGAATCTAAGCTTTATGTAGGTATTTATTTATTTTATGGGCATTTATTACTTTGAAAAATGCCATTTTTTGAAAAAAAAAATGAGATTTCCCACGAAAATTGAAATATTTCCATATATATTAGAAGTACTGCAAATCTTTTAGTTCAAAGCACAGATCAATATATTAGAAATGTACTGTATAAATCTTATTAAGATATATTTATTAGAATTTGCTACAGGAGGTTTTGCGTAACTGCAATTTTTTACCAAAATTTCCCTTAAATTAGCCAATATTTCAAAAATTTAATTTAATTTAATGAAAACTGCATTCAAATCCTTAGTTTTATACCTCATTTTAATGAAAAACATGAATGTTTCATTAAAATTTTACTTTTTTGAAAAAAAAGTGCCCCAAAAAAGGCAAAAAGGGCACTTACCTTAAGAGAAATTTGGTAAGCGTATCAATCATTTTCCTTCTCATTTTCTTTGTAGGAGGGAATCTGTATCAGGGATCTTAAATATCATGATATTTTAGAAAATATCGAATATTTCGATATACATCAGTTATTTTGATATATGTGGAACATTTTTAATAGCAAGTTTAATCTTACTGTTGATAAATATTATCGAAAATGATATAAACATAAAATATTCCGTTTTATATTTTTATTTATTTACTTATTTATTCATTTAATAACAACTTTTCATCAAGCAGAAACAACTTTCTCAAAAACTAAATGTGTTCCACGTGCTGACCAAAATGGAAAACGTGAAATCCAATCCAAATGTCAAGACAATTTTATTTTTACTTCTTACTTTATTAGAGTTATTTCGAATTCCTATTTAAAAAATCATAAACACTTTCCAACAAGATTGAAAACTATTTATGATTTCGGTTCGTCTGCCAGGCCCATAGCCAGGATTTTCATCTGCGGGGACGGGGGGCTCAAGTATCTAACTATCATTACTTAAACGCAGGTATCATTAGGTCCCATGTGGGGGGGCAAGAAAGATGTCAACTCCGCCATTGGCAAGGTATAGTGATCATTTTTAAAATATACTGAAACTTTTGTATTTTAGTTCTGAAATATTGAAATAAGCCTTCCCTTGGGGTGCAAGAACCCCCACGCCTACCTTTAAAGTACTCTTGTAGGAGACTATTAGTGGTATAAGACTATATATATGAAATTCTTTATCATTAGATAAACCACTGAAAAGAAATATAATTGTCCGAAATTTAGTTTAAGAAAAGGAGAAACCTCCCTCTTTGTGCATTTTCAAGCTTTTGTCTTTTCTTGATAAAAAGTAACGCATTGATATTCCCAACGATACAAAGTGCTTCCTATTATCAAACTATATCATCCTCTATATAAGTGATTAACAGCTTTGATAAATTTGATTTTTTTTGCAAATTAGTATTAATGACAAATTACATTAAGTTTGTGTTTTTCGAAATTACTAACTCCCTCATTTTGTTATAATCCCATCATTATTATTTTGACAGAGCAAATAATAGGCTACGATACAGAAATTTCAGGCCGACCAATGGCCGAATTTATGAAACAACTGAACATTGGGAGATGGCTGAAATGTACAGATCCAGGATTATTGCCACTCGTGAGGCTGTAAACATAAATATCTGCACGGAGTTTTGGGAGGTTTTCTCCAGATTTAAAGTGCAGATATACATCTCCCGTGGGTGGTGGCAATACTTCGACTTCAGCCACCACCCACGGAAGATGTATGTATCTCCCGTGGGTGGTGCTAGGGCCCGGTACGGGAGATTCTTCAGTCGATGGATCATTTTACCCGGCAGTATGGCTGCCCACTTTACTTCATAATATTTAAACTCGCCGAGAAACATAAACTAAATAAGTGCAACTCACATCTAAAAACATACTCTGTTCAGTCAACCAAGTCATATTTCTGTAAATATTGTATTTCTAAATAAATAAGAAAGTTAGTGCTTACCTCGTAATAGATATGATAAAACCCAGTTTTTGAAGAATTATACTCAGACACGTAATACACTGATCGCTTAAGTATCGCCATTGCTTCTTCTTGACTTGGCACAACTAGTTTATGTATTATCCGATAGGTAGCGTGCAGGGACTGATTTATGGCGGGGCATTCGGGGCACGTGCCCAGGGCCCCCGATTTTTAGGGGCCCCCAAATCTTCCTTTTATGTAATCATCATAAAATCATTATGATTACATAAAAGGAAGATTTGGGGGCCCCTTAATAATGGGGGGTAATTTTAGTACTCTCTCAAGAGTACTAAAATTATCTCTAAAATACTTGAGAGATAATTTTAGTACTCTTGAGAGATACTAAAATTATCTCTCAAGAGTAAAATTTCTGATTACTTACTTCATTTCATCACAAATATTCAAAATTTTTAATTTGATGTAACTTGTAATGTTAAAAAATTATCCATTTTTTATACAAAATCGATAGGACGCCTTATCATGCTCCTTCTCTTATTGTTTCTAAGGAGTGTGACGACTGAGTCACTCGTTCCTCTTGTCCACCAAAAGACACAGCCTGTTTGTGCACCAGTTCATGGGCGACCGGCAACTGTGGGCGTGGGAAATCTTTCGACTTACGATCGCAGATTCAGATGTTGCTAGTCTGAGAGGCGCATGTACGGTGCTGCTACTAAACTCTGCTCTACAAGAATAGTGAAATGAAATGAAGACATTGAAAGAACGTATGTGCATGTGATTTATCTTCAAGCTCCTGTAAACAATATGGAAAATCGTTAAATTTATGAGCCGTATGTGATTAATTTTGAATTTCTTTAAAGTTATTTAAGTAAGGTTTTTGAAAAATAGTTGTTAAGTTATTATTTTTATTTTAATTAATTTGATTTGACTGTAATCATGAAGAGATCGTACCCATCTGGTTCTCAGAAAAGACGATTAAAAGAGAGAAAAAGGGAAGAGATTGAGCGCATGAAAGGAATGATGCTGAATTATACAGTAAAAAAAAATCCTGAAACGGCTGAAGATAAAGAATGTGATGAAGATAAAGAAGAAGAATTAGCACATGTTCATGATCTTGCTTGCACTAATGAAGAGTCCATACCTGCAAAATATGCAGAAAATAAAGAAAAAGAATTAGCAGATGTCCATGATCTTGCTTGCACTAATGAAGAGTCCATACCTGCAAAAGATGAAAATTCATCCAATAGCGCAACACCTTCTGAAAATAAAGAAAAAGAATTTGTAATTGCTGAAGATCCAGCATTGTGGGAGCATGTCACTGACGAAATGCGTGAATATTTCATCAAATATCCTATAAGGCAAAATACGCATCTTATTGAATTCACAGAGCGATCTATTGGTGATAAAAAAAGATCCCTGACTGAAGCGCATTTTTATCGTTATAAATGCAACCAAGAAAAAGTGAAAAGAGAGTGGCTGACTTTGTCTCCAACGACGTTTTCACTTTTCTGTTGGACATGCAAGCTGTTTTCCAATACTTCATCAATTCTTTCAACAACAGGATTTTTTGATTGGAAACATGTGAGTGAAAGGCTACATGAGCATGAAAACTCATTTAGTCACAGAGAAGCAGTCTATAAAATGGTACAAAGAAAGGAAAGCTCGAATCGAATAGATTGCAAAATTGTAAATACCACCAATTGCGAAAGCAAATATTGGTATGTTCTTCGCCGTGTCGTAGCAGTAAAAAATTTTTTAACTTCCCGTGGACTGTCATTTTTTGGACGGAATGAGACAATTGGATCGCTAAGTAATGGGAATTTTCTTGGATGCTTAGAACTTATGAGCGAATTTGATCCATTCCTTGCAAACCACTTGCAGAAGTATGGAAACTGCGGGAAAGGGCACACCTCATATTTATCTTCATCCACTTTAAATGAGTTCATCGATCTAATGGCTAAAAAGGTATCAAATTTCATTATTTCTGAAATTAAATGTGCAAAATTTTTTTCTATCATTGTAGACTCAACGCCCGATTTATCCCATACAGATCAGTTGACTTTTGTCATCAGGTATGTCTCATCTGACAATGTACCAGTTGAGCGCTTTTTGAAATTTTTATCTATTGAAAACCATTCATCTCAACATCTAGAAGAAACAGTTGTGAATTATATTAAAGATGTAGGACTTGACATTAGTGATTGTCGTGGACAGAGCTACGATAATGCCAGTAATATGGCAGGAAGATACACTGGTTTACAAGCTCGACTTAAATTAATAAATCCTTTTTGTAGACTTTGTTCCTTGTGCTGCACATTCATTAAATTTAGTTGTTGTCAAAGCTGTGGAGTGTAATGGAAAAGTGTTAGATTTTTTTACTTTTTTGCAAGAATTGTACAATTTCTTCTCTGTTTCTACACACCGGTGGAGATTGTTATGTAATAAAATGAGTGAAAAGGGAAATTATTTAACATTAAAGTCGAGATGTATTACAAGGTGGTGTGCAAATGCTGCTGCAACTAAAGCATTCCAAGAAAGTCTCTAATCAGACGCCATCAGCAAGAAATGAAGCAAATTCATTACACAAAAAAATGCAAACACTAGAGACTGCATTATGTGCTTGCATGTGGAATTCGATCCTTAATAGGATTGATTCCATTAGCAAAAATCTCCAGAATCCAACTCTAGATTTATCTAAAGTGCCTGAATATTTCACTTTACTGATAGAATACATTCAGTTTGTGCGAGAGAACTTTGAAATGTATGAAGAAAAGGCATTTTCTTTAGTTGGACATAAAGATTATTCCGTAAAAAGGCAAAAAAAGATTCCTAAATTTTTCTACGATGGACAGTGTCCAGAAACTGTGTTAGATGGTAAAAGTAATTTTAAGGTATCTTGTTTCTATGCAGTGTGTGATACACTAATTACTCATCTGAATTCAAGAATGTCTGCTTATGAGAGCATATTAAAGAAGTTTTGCTGCTTATTTGATAGCGATAAACATACAGCTTTCGAAAATGCAAAAGTTTTACAAGCTAAATATTCATTGGATTTAGAGGAAGTGTTTCCTGACGAATTTATACACATTTTCCCAATCATACAAAAAGATATGTCTGTTGCTGATAAGTTACAGAAAATCCATGATCTTGGCATCATAGATACATTTGCCAATGTTCAAAGTGCTTTAAGACTATTTTTAACTTTGCCCATCTCCAATTGCACAGGTGAACGATCCTTTTCTTTGCTTAAAAGATTAAAGTCTCCGTTACGAACTTTGATGACGGATGATAAATTATCTTCTTTAGCTTTTTTATCAATAGAAGGAGATGTAACACAGAAGATAAATTATGAGGATGTTATAAAATTATTTACTGACACAAAATTGAGACGAAAGCTTATTAAAAATCATTAAATTAAACAGTACAAGTTTTATGTTTTAAGGTAAGATTCATTATTTAAAAAAAAAAAAAAGAGTTGTTGAACAGGTATAGAATGTTTTTTTTTTTTTTTTTTGTTCATTTTTTTCCACGAAGCATTCTATAAAGCATAACTAACTTTTTATTGAAATTGATAGCTTATAATTTTAATATTATATTAGCAAGAATATTGTTTTGACTATATTGGATACATAATGAAATTTAATTTTCCACTTTCTTTTCCTTTTTCTAGACAATGTTTTATAAAAAATATGTAGAAGATGACCATATTTCTTAAAAATTATTATTAACATTTCACACATATTCATAGCTTATACAATGCATGCAATGTTAAAGACATCAATTAATATTTGTAATACTACAAGTAAAATGTTTGAGGTTTTTAACAGTTTTTGACAAATGTTTTCGACATAGGGTTTTTGACGTGACAGTTTAAACCATGGTTAAAACCGTCAAAAACTGTCATGCGTCAAAAACTTGCCAACCCTGGGGCTGGTATTACTTAGATATTTCAAACATTTAACCTTACATTTTATCATGTTATATCCGAGACTTAAATACTTAACTATTTAATACCCATAAAAACATTTCAAAACTGGAAAATTCATTAAAGTGGTATTTGTCGTGACATTTTACTGATTTGTGTTTACGTATGGATGGCTTAAGAATAATTGGTTTTAACTTAATTAAATTAAGTAATATTCTGCGAAATATTTTTGTGCAGGGGGCCCCCACAGGTACCTGTGCCCTGGGCCCCCAAATGTGTAGATCGGTCCCTGGTAGCGTGACCTGTATCTAAGGAAACACACGTGGATCGTTTTGCCCGCGAGGATTATTTTGGGGCCCCTTCCGTTACATTTTTCTCATTGTTATGTATTTTAAATGTATAATTGAGAGTAAAAGAAAAAAAAAAGATTTAGGTATCTTCTGCCGATTCATAGACGCACTGTGACACGTGCAATGTAACAATAAAAATTGATAGATATCAGAAACAAAGAAAGTTGAACTTTGTAAGGTAACCGTTCTTTATAAAATTTACCTCAAAGAAGTTGTCCGCTGAATTTTCCCCGGTGTAAAATTGACCGGCTGATGCAGTGAAATACATCAGCTTTGCGTGTAGCAATACGCTGTAACTTTCAATCACCAGCTGACCACTTTTCCACCACGGAAAACTCAGCTGACTATTTTTTTACTGAAACTGGTAAAGTTAACTATCACTTCAACCAATTTATTTAAGCTTTTTTCTTATTATTTTACTTAACCGATGTTCTTTATATGTTGACATAAAATCCACCCCTATACATCGGAATGCAGATAATCTTCGGAAGCTTACATATAATCCACCGCTATAATGCCAGTTGACTATTTTTTTCCCCTTTGTATACAACGTGATAAACGCATGTACAAAGTATCAAATTTTTTATTATAATTTTTTTTTTTAATTACTATGGGCGAAGGCCCCTAGACTCACTACGCTCACTTTTGGTATGAGGCATTCGGTCCCTAATAAGGCTAATTCGTAAAAAAAGCATAATTTTAACAAACAAAACCCAAAAGTTCGATCAGGTAGAATGTTACCGAGCTACACATTGCTTGGTTCTTGCATGTTCCTTGGAACATAAAAATTAAAACTTCGCACAATTTTTAATTATGTGAAACCCATGGAACACTTTACGTATTAGCCAATTATGGCGATTTTTCATCATTTGGCGACTTGCGTATATGTATAGTTAATAATTAGCTCTAAAAACACAGCACTGCATATGTTTTCTTTGATAAAAAATACGGAACAGCTAGGATAGCTTCCCACTAATGGCGACTTTTCATTATTTGGCGATTTACACATGCTCACAACCTATAATTACTGCTCATGTAAGATTCCCAGAAAACCGTTATTCATATTTCCATATACATAATCCTTTGCAGATTGTCCTATTTAGCACCACGAATTATATCATCTCGCCAAGCTGGTAAATATCCAAAGTGTACTATAACTGCTATAATGGCATAGTTAACACCATCCAATATTTCTACTTGTATCTAATTCTCCAGCTGGACGGAACCGGTTTTAAAATAATCTGCATTTTAATTATTTTTCATTTTCAAGATACTGGGTTCTAACATTTCGGAACACGCGGTTTAGATTCACCCTGCTTGGAAAGATACCATTTTGCAAGATCGTACCTAATGCCAAGATGACGCTTTTAAAATCAGTTACAATTAGTTATTCTGTTTTGGAAAAACGAATAATAGCTAATTCTAAAGTCCTGTTGTCTAAGCGAACATACTATTTGAAAATTGTTAACTTTGTGTAACACACTTTGAGTTATTTCATATACTTTTTAATTTGGCGTAAAATTTGTGTAATTCTACTTCATGTTTGTCAATATTACGCGATTCTACATATTTGGAATTGCTTTGTTGAAAAGGAATGAATAATTTTATGCTGGCGAAAGTTGCCAAACCCAGCAACCATTATGTTTATTTTTTCAGTTTTTTATTAATATTTTCTACAATAATTCGATTTTCGAAATTTAAGTCAGCTTATCAGGTTCCTCGGAATTTTTCGAATCCGTGGACACCTTAGTCGAAACTCAAATCCCCACGGTATTGGAGGAGATAGCCGAACAAACTATTGACAGCGGCGTCAGCGGCCGTTGCTTTTTTTTAGAATAGAGAGATTTTAAATGTTTCAGCGGCCGGGGAGGCTGCACCCACCGCAAATGAGTTAGCTGACGTTCACTTCTGTTATACACTGTCTACCAATAAGTATTTGGACACCTGTGATAGTAAAGAAAAACTAACTGTATTCAAAATCAATAGTTGGTAGAGCCTCCACGAGAGGCAATTATAGCGTGAACCCTCCGGGGCATACTTTCCACAAGTCTTTGTATTACAGCTAGTGGTATTGCCTTCCACTCGGCTTGGAGTAGACATAGAAGTTCCTTCACCAAATTTGGACGGATAGTGCACCCCTTCATTCGGCGATCCAACTCGTCCCAGAGATTCTCGATAGGGTTCAGGTCTGGGCTCTGGGCAGGCCAGTCCATTCGATGAACTCCATTAGCACCATACCAAGCCTTGGTTAACCTCGGAACATGACAAATGTCATTGTCGTCCTGAAAGTAACAGGGGTCCAACCCGTTAAACTGCCACAACGTAGGAAGCACATTGTCATCCAAAATAGTGCATTAGGCATCTGCGTTGAGCTTACCATGAATGGCCCAGTCCATACCAGGAGAAACACCCCCAGACCATAATTCCACCTCCGCCGAACTTACTGTTGGCACAATGCATTCTGGCAGGAGACGTTCTCCAGGCAGACGCCAGACCCAGACCCTGCCATCCGAACGATAAAGGGTGAACCTTGATTCGTCGCTCCAAAGAACCCGTTTCCACTGATCTACGGTCCAATTTCGATGTGTTTTGCACCACATTAACCGAGCAGCGCGGTTGGACTTTGTGATCAAAGGCTTATGGGCAGCAGCACGACCATGAAAACCAAGCAGATGTGCTTCCTTAAGGATGCTATTCATTGAAACAATACTCCCGGATGCCTGTTGAAACTCCTCGCGGATGAGGGCCATCGGTTGGGTGCGGTTCTTCCGAATTTCTCTGGACAGCACTCGTCGGTCTCTATCTCCCAGTTTCGTTGGTCTGCCGATTCGGGGCACATTCCGACAATCACCGCTCACCTTCCATTTCTTAATCACATGGGCCACTGTGGATTTTGGGTACTTCAGATCGCTAGATATGTCCCTTAAGGATCGGCCACATTTGTGATACCCGATAATTATACCTTTCTCGAAATCAGAGAGCTCCGAACTTCGCGGCATCTTGCATGTGACTTATGCCGAAGCTGTTTCCTACACGATATACACCGGCGGAGGCCGTGACGTACCTCAGGACCGCAGATATCGTCATTTGCATAGGTGTCCTAATACTTATTGGTAGACAGTGTATGTATAACTGAATGAACTATAGGACGAGATTTCAGATTTTTTGTTATTGGTCATCAAAAATGCCTGCTGGCTCCCGGACTAGAAGAGAGAAGCAGCTATCTGAGCTTAAATCAGAGGAATGCAGCACGAACTAACCAGTTAAAGGGGTGAGAGATAAGACAACTTCCCCTTAACCCCCCCCCCCCGCCAGTCCTTCACCTTCAAAAATAAGTAGCATACCGTTAATTCATTTGACAAACTTATGTTTAGCAGATATAAGCACTGAATGTATTAAAATCTAATAAAGCAACACAAGCAACACATACCTATGATAAACCTGATTTCGTATATTGCTACATGCGAATGCACCTTTTTTGGAACATTGAAAAAAGATATCTTGCTATTATTTGAATTTCTTTTGTATTTACCTGTTATTATCACTTTGAATTTATCCTTTCGTAATACAATAGAGGAATTTTTGGAAATTTCATTAAAAAAAATTTCTTGTGTACTGTGAAAATTTAAAAAAAAGTCAATATTTAAAAAAATTTCTGGCCAGAAATTTTTACGTTTGAAAAGGAAATAACATATCAAAATATCAATCAGACTTTCAGTAATAAGCATTATTTTTTTCAAACGGATATAGATTCGACAGTTTAGAATTGAAAAATATTAAATGAGGTTCCAAAATAGGAACATTGGCATGCAGGGGCGTAGCCAAGGGGTATGGGTTAGGGGGTCATAACACTCCCCCCCATGAGAAATTTTTTGCCATACAAAATGTATATTCTTCACTACATTATCACCACGTATATATATATATATATGAGTTGTAGTAGTCGTAACCACCCCCCAATGAAACATTTTTGGCTACGCCCCTGTTGGCATGTAAAAGGTTTTAACGGAAAAACGACTGACAGAATAGCTGGCCGAAAATGTCCATTCTGTTAATTATTTTTCCGTTTTCTGGACGGTAACTTTCCGTTTAACTAAACGGCTGCTGAATAAAATAACTTACTCTGCCATCCCTTAAATAGAGCCCTCAGACTACGGCGTGACACTCTTACCCACTTGACCACCTAGACTTGCACCTAGATTTGTCCAAAGGATGGAGTACCGGTTATTTTAGTCTCGGAATGAGACTTTGGTGATGGCGGTGGGGAGATTTTCAAATTAGTGACCAAAATGTTAGTCAAATTATTGGATTGGTAGTAAATTAATTTCAATTTTCACAAATGCATGTAAGTAGTAACGTCCGCCACACTTTAGCTACTTGACATACGGTTTAGATTCCTTTAGAAAAATGTTGACAAACATTGAAAACGGGAAAAGAAATATTGGTGCTAAAAAATCTAAAAATTACACTTTTACTGATTTTTCGTTCCCTATTAAAAAAGAAAAAAAGAAAAGAAAAAAAATTACTTCCTCGCCATCCCAACATTTATAAATGCGATTTGAAACATCTTTGGCTACATGAAAGGGAACTCTTTATCAAAAAAACTAATTATAGTTTAATATCTAATTACTCATAATAGCGTGTTTGGTATCAATATTTTTTCTATCTAAAATGTTTCACGAAAACCCATTTTTCAAATCTACTTACAAAACTTACAAACCGAACCAAACACGGAAATTTACCGTTTTCACCTGAAATTCCTGAAAAGATTTTTCTTCTTTTACCGTAAAATAACCATTTTTGGGGAAAACGGCCATTTCCTCAAAATCAAGGCTAGAAATATCCTGAATTTTCATGTTATTTTTAACAGCGTAAGTTCGGGGTATCACTGTATTTCAATGAACGGTTACTCAAGATTCATGCTTTGGTGAATTTCATTATGCGAGAAATTAGTTAGAATGGAGACTCCCTCTTGAACATCTAACTAACCCCTTTTCGCAACGAAATCCATTATACCCCATTTACATTCAGCCATTCCCAACACTTTTTCTCTTGCGGCTGCCTTTTTTCAAGGAAATACTTCTGGGCAGCTGCAAAAGCAGTGAGCGTTTCCCATTCAGCTGTACTCGATTTCTCCTGTAACAGTTTTCTACTGTACTGCCCTTCTCAGTGAATTCAAAATGCCTCGAAGCAAGAGCGCGCCGGGCAGAGAGGCCAGCGAGGAAAGTCATGGCGTGAGCAGGACGACTGAGGTGTGCTGCCGTTCCTGTTGCTGCCATTTATCCTGCTCACAGCCGCGGAAGTGGGGTGAGTGTAAACGACGCATTACAGGCAATTTACAACCATTTTGGCAGGCATGATTTTGATGCATGTGAAACGTACCTTGGTCTGACCAGGAAAGACAAATCATGGAAGCGAGGAAGGTCATGGCGTGAGCAGGACGAGTGAGGTGTGCTGCCGTTCCTGTTGCTGCCATTTATCCTGCTCACAGCCGCGGAAGTGGGGTGAGTGTAAACGACGCATTACAGGCAATTTACAACCATTTTCGCAGGCATGATTTTGATGCATGTGAAACCTACCTTTGTCTGACCAGGAAAGACAAATCGTGGAAGCGAGGAAGGTCATGGCGTGAGCAGGACGAGTCAGGTGTGCTGCCGTTCCTGTTGCTGCCATTTATCCTGCTCACAGCCGCGGAAGTGGGGTGAGTGTAAACGACGCATTACAGGCAATTTACAACCATTTTGGCAGGCATGATTTTGATGCATGTGAAACCTACCTTTGTCTGACCAGGAAAGACAAATCGTGGAAGCGAGGAAGGTCATGGCGTGAGCAGGACGAGTGAGGTGTGCTGCCGTTCCTGTTGCTGCCATTTATCCTGCTCACAGCTGCGGAAGTGGGGTGAGTGTAAACGACGCATTACAGGCAATTTACAACCATTTTGGCAGGCATGATTTTGATGCATGTGAAACGTACCTTGGTCTGACCAGGATAGACAAATCAATTATCTTTAGACGGTCCCTCTTCCTGTGCCTTATCCTTTCCCGTCTTATGCCTTAGCCGGAAAGGACGGAAACCTTCCTTTCCGGCTAAGGCATAATGAATAATGTAAATCCTTTTTCGGTCTAATGGAAGTACGTGGCGAGATTTAGGCTAATTTTGGTGGACTCTGAATATTGCGAGTGGGAGATCTTATCAGCAATAAATCTGACCGCTAAAACCCCCTGAAATGCAAGGTAAAAGAGCGTAAATCTTTGACTACGTAAATGGGAAGGCCGGACCATCGACAGTAGGGGTTGCTTGCGCAAATAGTGATGTCCGGCGACGTCAGAAGGGTCATTTTTTAACAAAAACATCATAAAATGATTGGCCGTTATATTTTCGAAGTACGAACGTTATATTTTCGACGTTGGCGACCACGGACTATTCCGTGTCGCCAATTAATGATAACATTTATATTATTCATTCCTATCTTCTTTTGATATGGTATTTGTTTAAACATTTTCCAGTTTTGAGTGGGGCCGTGGAACAGGGGTGGCCATTTAGAAAATTATTTGTATTGTTAACTGTATTAGGATTTAAAAAAAAAACAAAGCCATACTGCCATTCCTCACCTTTGTGTTTTTCTTAGGGATTACGCCTACACACACTGGAGAAACCGTGAAACCATGGCTTGGAGTGACCATCTGGAATTTTGGAACTGTCTTAAATGTCATGGCGGTAGAACATCGAGCGACAAAGCTAGAGGATTTCGTCGAATAAACCTTATCGTCAGGAAGCTGGCGGTAGTGACAGTGCTGGGGCAGCACCGCCAAGAATCTTCTGTGCGGTGCCTGAGGCTGTGCTTCGCGGCAGCGCCCGACCCTTTCGTGTCCCCGGACGAAGTGCGGGAATTTATCCTGTACCTCGTGGACAATGACTGCGATCGAGATGGCCTGAACCGATTCGTCCACCAGCACTGGTCTCCTGTCTTTGGCGGACGTCCGTACGGTCCAAGAAGCTTGCAGCATCTGAGCCGATGTGATGCGGGGGCTCAATTTGTTGCCGTGGCGGAAGGCAAGTCTGCCGTACTGCCCCAGTTGGTGAAGGACTTGGACATTCCCGAAAGACTGAAGGACTTTCTCTTGGGTGCTCCGGAACCGAGGACATGGTAAATTTGTATGGACGAAGAGAACCTTGAATAAAAGTTTACTTAAAACTACAGTTTGTTGCGTTTTCATTTTTTATTTCAGCAGGCAGGCATTGGCGTACTCAGGTATAGCGCAACCCATGCCAGAAAACAAACTGCGTTCGTTATCTTAGTAATTGATGTGTTATTTATCAACGTCGGAATCAGAGCTAGACAACGCTGACATTTTTACATGGTGACTAGCTGACCCGGCAAACGTTGTTTTGCCATATAAATTATTCCTAGGATTATTTTAGTAGAAAGAAACGACTAATTTATTGTAAGTGTGTGAGGATGTGGTATATGAGTGGAAGAGGCATGTAGAGCTGTGAACGATGCTGGAATATAAAAATAACACAATACCAAACATTTGTATTTTTAATTCATTGTAATTTATTCTTTACATTTATATATATCGCTAATTACAATAATTTTACTAAAAAATAATATCAATCCCTTAACGGAATAGAGTGAACAATATTTTTAGCTAACACAAACAAACTGCATGGTTTGCCCACTCGAGATCATGCCACGTATAATTGTCCGTGTGAAAAACATGGCGTGCTCAAATCTAAGCCACAAATAAACATAGTTTGGCCTTGAGACTTATTCATAGTCATTCCATAAAAACCTTTGTCCAAAAAAAAATAATAATAAAAGGATGAAAATCTGAAACATTTTCAGATTTTAAATACGCACTATAGCGCTATATAAAATCGTATCATAATTTATGCGTCGTCCCTATTTTTCTCTCATATTCCATTAAGTTGGAAAGTGTATATTATTCATGACTGTGCTGTATTTTTTTTCTTGTTTCGTAAAACCCATCTTTGGAATCGAAATCTATCTTAAAATCGTCTACTAAAACTATTTTACAGTATTCGCCAAGTATATTACAACTACATTTCATCGTTCTATATATTGTTTCGAATGCGCATCATAATACATGCGTATACCATGTATGTCTTTCTTGGGTTGATTCCTACTTTAACGCCTCGACTCTCGCCAAGGTGGCGATCATTAAACATTTGCAGTTACAATGACAATTTTTTGCATTTATGTGGCAATCATAATTTAGAATTAAAATGGCGATTTGGAACAACATGTAAGCACAGCATGTCGTTACATTTTTATTTATTTTGGATTGCCAATTAATGTAGTTGTAATAATAAAGTGTCTTCAAATTCCTTAACTGGTGCGTTTATCGCTAATTTGTTTACTTTAGTTTTCATCTAGTTCTTTTGGGAGCGCCGAAACGGTACGTACGTATTATGCCGGCGGTCACTTCCGCCAAACTACTTTTTCGTCAAATTTGCTGGCAAACTATTGCCAATCGTATTCCAAACCATCAACAATTTCATGAGCCCGGCATTTATCTTGGTGAAAATTGCTTGTCTTGAAGGACCGCCGGGATAATACGTAAGTACCGTTGAAACTTGTGCATTACTCCCAGAGACCCATGACTGCAAAGCTCGCCAAAGTACGGGGATTTTTTAGGTTGGCGAGAGTGGGGGCGTTAAAATAGGAATCAACTCTTTCTTGTACCATAAAACACATCTTTGGAATCGAAATCTATCTTAAAATCGCCTACTGAAACTGTTTTACAATCTTCGCCAGGCATATTCGTCCTATAGGCATATTCCAACTATGCCGCAAAGACATGAAATGGGAATCATAATCCATGAGTGTACAGTGTTTTCCTTTTTCGTTCCACAAAGAACTTCTTCAGAATAGAAATCAATATGAAAATCGCCTAATAAAACTGTGTTACAATATACGCCAGGCGTTTTCTAATTATACTCGAAATATATTTATAATAAATTGTCACGGTTTGGCTCCCCATTTAGCGATCCATTATCAAAAATTGCAAATCCTTGTGCGACTTTCAACATTTTATTAACGCCTCCCCCCCTCTCCACGTTATCTGGCAAACACATTTGAAAAGGGACTCGATGCGCTAATGCCTAGACAAAAATCCTGATTGAACTTATTAGCACTCTGGTGCTAAAAATTTTGAGGTGGACCGCCCTTGTGACTTAGGGGTATGAGACAAAATCATATTCGCAGACCTAACGAATATACATATAAAATTTCTTTAAAATCGGTCGAGCCGTTTTGGAGGAGTATGGTAACTAACACTGTGACATGAGAATTTTATTTATTAGATATACCCAATATGAGTTCAATCGAATGTACCGTTTAAACGCTAGAGCACTTTCAAGAATTTCCCCCCCATAAGCCATAATGTAAAAGAAATCTTTGTAGTAGCCCAGTAGAAAAACTATAAGTTCTATACACATCAAAATCAATGTCGGTCTTACGATGGTGGTTTATAACATATATACCCAATTTGAGCTCAATCGAATGCCCGTTTAGGAGCTATCGTGTTCACTCACACCACAACACACACACACACACACACACAACATACATCTCGTAAAAATAGCATAAATGAATTCAGAAGACCTCAAAACGTGTTAATTCATCAAAATCTCGAAGTCGAATTTTTTCATGATTACAATACTTTCCTTACAGGGTACATGTTCGGAAGGAAAAAAGGATGAAATACTGAAACACTTTCAGGTTTTAAATACACACTATAGTGCTATATATTAAAATCGTATTATTAGTTATACGTTGTCCCTATTTTTCTTACTTATTCCATTAAGTTTCAAAAGTGTATCATTATTCATGACTGTGCTGTATTTTTCTTGCTTGTTTCGTAAAACCCATCTTTGGAATCGAAATCTATCTTAAAATCGCCTACTAAAACTATTTTACAATCTTCGCCAAGTATATTACAAATATACTTCATCGTTTTATATATTGTTTCGAATGTGCGTCATAATCCATGAATGTACCTCTTGTCTTTCTTGGGTTGATTCCTACTCTAACGCCTCGACTCTCGCCAAGGTGGCGATCATTAAACATATGCAGTTACCATGACGATTTTTTGCATTAATGTGGCAATCGTAATTTAGAAATAAAATGGCGATTTGGAACAACATGTAAGTAAAGCATGCCGTTACATTTTTATTTATTTTGAATTGCCAATTAATGTAGTTTTAATAATTAAGTGTCTTCAGATTCCTTAACTGGTGCGTTTATCGCTAGTTTGTTTACTTTAGTTTTCATCTGGTTCTTTTGGGAGCGTTGAAACGGTACTTACCGTATCGTACAATCGTATTCCAAACCATCAACAATTTCATGTGCCCGGCATTTATCTTGGTGAAAAATTGCTTGTCTTGCCGGACCGCCGGGATAATACGTAAGTACCGTTAAAACTTGTGCATAACTCCCAGAGAACCATGACTGCAAAGCTCGCCAAAGTACGGGATTTTTTAGGTTGGCGAGAGTGGGGATGTTAAAATAGGAATCAACTCTTTCTTGTACCATAAAACGCATCTTTGGAATCGAAATCTATCTTAAAATCGCCTACTGAAATTGTTTTACAATCTTCGCCAGGCATATTCTTCCTGTAGGCATATTCCAACTATACCGCAAAGACATTTTAAATGCTGTTTGGAATGGGCATCATAATCCACGAGTGTACCGTGTTTTCCTTTCTTGTTCCACAGAGAACTTCTTCGGAATAGAAATCTATATTAAAATCGCCTAATAAAACTCTTTTACAATATACGTCAGGCGTTTTCTAACTATACGCGAAATATATTTATAATAAATTGTCGCGTTTTGGCACCACATTTAGCGATCCATTATCAAAAATTGCAAACCTTGTGCGACTTTCAATATTTTATTAACTTTACCCCCCCCCCTCTCCACATTATCTGGCAAACATATTTGAAAAGTGATTCGACACGCTAATGTCTACACAGAAATCCTGATTGAAATGAATAGCACTCGGGGGCTAAACATTTTGGGGTGGACCGCCCTTATGACTTAGGGGTATGAGACATAGTTAAAAACCTATTCTATGACCTAACGAATATACATAGAAAATTTCATTAAAATTGGTCGAGTGGTTTCGGAGGAGTTAGGTGACTAACACTGGGACAGGAGAATTTTATATATTAGATTAGATGTATCTATCATCAGCTTTGAATCGATTGTCAAATTATTAACTAAATCATCCATCGACCAGCTAACCAGCTTTTTTTATTTATTAAACCCCCTTTAGGCGCAACCCTTTCCCAATGCTAAAAA
>JAWZYV010019057.1:0-26931 GCA_038373885.1 Cheiracanthium punctorium
ATCTCTTCCCTAACAAAAGGCACTTGGAATGACATATGGGATTGTGAAACCCATAACAAACTTCACTCTATCCGGCCAGCTCTCACCCACTTGAGTCCACGTCAACAGTACCGCACAGCACGATGTCACAACTCACTCGTCCTTCGGATTGCCCACCACGAGGACCTAACTTCCATAAGTATCTCGTACCTTTTGGGTGAACCCCCTCCTGAATGCCCAACATAGGTCCATACTCATCCTATTAGCATACATCAATCTTTTATACACTCTTGCTCGGCTTTTAAGTAGATTTTACCACAATACTTTTTAACTGTTCTCAGCCACAAAACTGTACGATATTTTTGGCGTCGAAACCCCCCATCGAAATTTAGTTTGCAATTTCTTAGGACGGTCACCAAAAACTTTTATTCAATAGTGAACCGTGTCCAATATTATCTGCACTGCGTATCATCTGGATGGGAGCCCCCATCCAGATGCCTTTGTTTCAACTTTTATCCTCCATTAACACTTTTTATCTACCTTCAACACTATCGACTTTTTACTTTATTTTACTTTTCACCATTTAGTCTTTACATTTTAGCTTTAACTAAGTTTCGTGACACCTTTTACCTGAATACATCATTTATGGTTTTAACTCATTGTCTGGCGCAGTATGTCCTTTTTGGACCTTGTGCCATTAAACACAAACCAACCAACCAACCAACCAACCTTCTCTCCGTCAGTATAATTAAGGGGTTCAGAAATTTTAGAATTGAGATTTCAAAATGTGCTTTTTTAACATAACACTTTCATGAAAATAAAAGGAATTCCATTTAATAAATTTTTCAAAAAATTTTTGAACTCATTTTTAAAATTAAGTATTTGATCTCGAATCAGTCTTCAGTACACATATGGAGAAAGCAAATCTCCCTTCTGAAAGAACAACTGAATTTTAATTAAGTTGATAACAGCAAAACAAGTAAAATCTTTTTCGAAATGTATTTAATGATAATTTCATAGGAAAGAAAATGCATGCAGTCAAATGTGGAAAACTGTTCTGCAAAACATTACTCCAGCTAATATTTCAAAATACCCTAGAAGTACAAACGAGACGAAATACTAAAATCTGGATTATTTTATTTACTTGCAAACATTCATCAGAGATAATTTTTACTAATATAAAATAGTATTTTTTATTTTACTACATGATGAAATACCCATAAATTGAATCGACTTTAATTAAATGTCGCATTTAAATTGCATTTAATCACATTTAAATTACATTTTTGACAACTTTTTACAGATTACATTTAAAATTATTTAAAAAAAACATAAACAAAGAAGTAATAAATACCTCCTTTCGATGTATTAAAACAAATCAAACAAATATACAAACCATCATACAAAGTTACAAGTCCTCTCTTCGACACATACATTTTAAACGGATTTCCGTGATTTGAATTGTAAAGACAAATAAATAAATAAAATATACTTTTAAATTCATTCTCATAGTATTTTCACAGCAGAAAAAAAATTAATTTTTCAATAATATCATCCTTGTTAACATTTAAAAATGATTTAACAAAGAAATCCAAGTGTGAGAATATATCAAAATTCAGAGTCTACACTATTTTAGGTCTTTATAAACATTTTAATACTGAAAAATTTCATTTTACATTAAACTAAGAATACTCATATAATCTTTCAATAACATTAAAAATGAAAAGAAATGTTGAAATGTGGTGTTATGGCCAACTATCTGCGTGAGGGATCTAGGCCGGGGGGGGGGGGGGCTTCGTGTGGAACTTGGCATAGAAAACTCGACATATAAAATCTGCATTGCACTTTAAATCACACTTCTTTTTGGAAAACCGTTCCAGATTACCTTAACAATTATGAAAACAAATAAAACCAGCACATAAGCAATTGGCAAATCAGAGACGCTCCTGGCAAAATGGACACATAGTAATCATTTTATAAACTAAAACCATAATGAATTATGCTATTTGAAACATATTTTGATGATATTTGTGCAACAATATATGAAAATTTATTTTTATTCAGTACGGAGAAAAGTTGTATAAAATATAATTGTCCTTTAAATTTAAAAGTGGAATAACAGAGAAACAGATATACAATGCCAAAATTATCACTCTGAATTATTGTAGATATTTACAGACAATTTTTAAGAATACTCAATAATATGAAAAATGGAAACAAAATGAATGAAATCTAATTCGAAATCATAGTCTACACCATATTATTTTTAAAACATATATAAAAACTCCACTGCACTCTAAATCACCCTTCTATTTGGAAAATTGTTCCAGATTACCTTAACAATTATGAAAACAAATAAAACCAGCACACTAGCAATTGGTAAGTCAGAGACGCTTTGGCTAAATGGATACATAGTATTCATTTTATAAACTAAAACCATAACGCATTATGTTATTTGAAATTTATTCTGATGATATTTGTGCAACAATATACGAAAATTAATTTTTATTCAGAACGGAAAAAAGTTGTATAAAATATGATTGTGATGACTGGCGTATGAAGGGTATTTTGCTTATAAGCCTTCTTATGATTACCATAGCCCGTTCGTGTAAACATAGTGCTAAAAGTTCTCCTTATTGAATTTGCAAAATATACATCCATCTAATGCAAGGTATCACTGAAATGTGCACATAAAAATTCAAGCTAAATAGTCAGCTTCAAACTTTCTAGCACATATTCATTCAAATTTCAATTAAGAAGTGTACAATGCCAAAAAGTGTTTCTTGTGTACGAAGTCAATAATGAATCAGAATTATTTTCTCAGAGTTACATATACTGTATAAATATTAACACTAAAATAGCTTTAATAATGTTTGATTATATTTTTTTCCTTCTAAATTTTAACGCAGGCCTGTAAAATGGTAGGAGCCCACAGGTGAAAGCCTACTCAGCCTAATGGGTAATCTGGCCCTGTTTAGGTATAGTCCCTCTTTCCCCATGAAGCCCCCTCCTTCCTCCTCTATAATTTTTATGGTTTTGTAGCAGTTACGCTAGTTTGATATTCCATAAATAATAATTTACAAACATAGGTGCTTCATAGAGTGCTTTTACAGAAGAGGGAGGCTATTTGCAAGTGTGGGGTGGAGGTGGGGGTCGAATACGAGTATATGTATCACACGCCCAATTCACACATTTTTCTAAAACCATTTTTTGATTTTGATCGTTTTCTTTCATTGTGGTTTCGAGGCAACTACCCCATTCACCCTTACGTTAATCATGCTCGCTGTGACTCCCCTTTCCTTTGCCCTCTATGTATGGATGAATATGGATGAATGCACATATTTACAAAACGGCTGCATATTTTTCTGCCAAGGTACAACGACTGAGCACATAGTCAGAATATTGTGTGCATACTTTAGTGTTGTTATAAAATAAAGTAAATTAGTCAGAGACTAATGGTTTTCTAAAGAGGAATTCTCTTTCAGCAACACAATATGATATGTATGCACATGATCAAGGCCTCTCTGAATTTTGGGCCTTGTCCAAGCTCGGCTTGGGCCCTTGTTTTTTTTCTTCCTTCTTTCTTGGCGAGATGGTTAATCTAGGCCCATGACCTCTGGAACCGCCACTGGCACCATATGCAGCCAAGAGTAGCAAAATAATGAACCGAAATTCGCCTAAAACAACGAGTCTTCTTAAAGATTTCATGGTTTTCAAATGTTCGTTTCTAAATTTTCGTATTTATGTGTAAACTAACAAAAATTTTTGAAAATCGTAGGGGGGCTGGGAGACAGCTAAGTAGTGCTTAGCCCGCGTAGCCCTCCCCCCCCCGCACCTCTGATTACGCCCTTGATGGGGGATAGAGTTTTATATGTAAAGAGAGAAGATAAGAGCAAGCAATTATAAAATATAATCCAGAAGTTGTGCTGCTCGAAGATTTTTATGAAATCATTTTTTATTTCGCTCCTAACTGTAGCTAAATCAGAAACGTTAAGCGTTCGATATTAGTAAAGTTTTGATAAAGCGTATAAAGAAATGAATACTGTCTATATCCGAAACTGTATTAAACATCAATTTTTCATCTATCTCACAAGGTTCTGCATGATTTAAAATCTTCAAACTTAAATTTGACTATCAATTTTCTGCCTTGAATTGTTTTTAAATCACATTTAAACGGTTTATTTTCAGCATCGAAACTTAATACTGCTGGGAAATGGGAATGTCACAATCGTTTGCAGTTTTGCACAATGGGTAAATCTCCCTTATGGTCAGACATCTACAGAAGAGTCTGTATCTCACAATAGAACAAAAGTGAAAGCTTTTGCTGTACTGATTTAAAAAAGAAAGATTACATTACATGAGAACGACCCTCCAAAAAAAAAACGCAGTCCTGTCCCTACTAGAAAGCAATTCCATCATCAATTGTGTCACGGTGTAAAATCTGAAGGGTTCTTGTGGGGGAAAACACCCGTTTCTTTTTGCCTAGCTATCTGATGGTCATTTGTTTGTGCTTGCGCTCTTGATAAAGAAGGTTGACATCCGTGCCTTACGGCATTACAGGCGCCCAACGTAATTCCTGAATCCCTGTGAAAGAAAAAGCGGAGTGGGAGACAGAAGAAGCTAGCGATACATTCTCTATTTTTAGGATTCTTAAGTTTAACCGATTTGGAAGAAGAAATATGATTTGACACAAAAAAGTTGGAGTGAAGTTTTTGAAGGGGCTCAGCCCCCTGAATAAAAATATTGGGGGGGCTGAAGCCCCTTCAAGCCCCATGAAGTCGGCGCCTATGGGGGGGGTTGTGTTAAACTCGCACCGGGCGCAACTTAGACTAAATTTGGCTGAAATTCAGTATTTTAAGAACAATAGAGGTTCATGTGAAAAACGGGTGCATTTAATAGAGGGTAGTGCACTTTAGCGGTATTTTACAGAACTATAACCCTTCAATATGTATATTCAAACCTTCATTAAAATTTAATTAGAGTTCTAAAATGTAGATGTAAAAGATTTATTTCTATTTATTTTTTCTTTATACTTAATTGAGGAGACATCGGTTGGATGTATGAAGCCATCCACTTGCAGAGCACAGGAACATGGACACCTTCTCAGGATGCTCTGATGTCTCACTTTCTCCATCAAACTGATCATATCAGCCGACGTTTCTACGGGGGTACGGTTCGCATTCTGTACATGCTAAAGGAGTACGTGTCGGTGGCGCCATCGTTTTGGACAAATTATCACTAAACAATATTTTAAGATGTTTTCGTAGCAGAGATCGGCTCAAAAAAAAGAAAAAAAAAATATTGTAAATGCCGCACCCGGTAGAAACGCCGCACTTACAACTTTTTAACTTTTATACTCATAAACGCTGTGGAGTTTCTTCCATAAATTAACGGTAACTACAGCTCACACTCCTCTAAATCTGTAGTATTTTACTAACTACTGCCGTGAAAAATAGTTTAGCAAAGTTAAAATTTTGATTTCAAATTAAGCAAGTTACCAAAACAGAATTAAGATTTGACCATGCGTTGGTGTCTGCAGTAGTTAGTTAAATAACCCAGAGTTCTCCAGCCTTGCCTGAAGTGTGTGTTAGAAGTTTGGTAAAATAAACACAGGGACAAATAGAAGATCACCAACTCAATTTATTTTAACACATGCATAACATTAACAATCAAAATGGTATAGCTTAGTATCAAGGTAATTTTTTCTGTTGCACATTAAAGATACTACAGCATTTGTGGCTTATACCTTAGGATCTTAACATCATAAAATTTGGGGTACCCAAGTTTATGCTAACAAAAATAATGTTAAGATTTGAATAACGCTTGTAACATGAAAAAAAAAAAGGGAATCAGAAACTAATATTACAAGGAAAACTGAATTAGACAGGCCTGATGAGTCCCCCACACCAGTCCCTAGGCCAAACCCCATTCAGGGCTACAAATCCAAAAGAAAAAAAATAATCCTTTCAAAACCCCAATACCTATAACCCTGTTAAGCTGAAAAAATTTACGTTGTCAAACATGATTAATGAAACGAGAGAAAACAAAAAAGTTAAAGTAAGATCAACAGTAGCACACAAAATTGGTAATTAGAACATGAGTTTTCACAAAGTTTCCCATACACAGGATGAATTAGCTTTACATTACTTGCATTACAAGATAGGAATTTTCTACCCGTATTTAAAGGCTTTACAGAAATTTAAGAGTTCATGGGAAAGGTCAATTACAGGTGTTGGAGTTATGCTCAACCAGGTGGATCATGTGGTTCACGCGAATCAAGGACTTGACAAAAAAAAAAAGAAGGTTCTATCTCACCAATTTTCTGAACACTGGCGGCGAAATGGCAGCATACCGGACCCGACGGTCGTCAATCTAGTCGTTCTTACAGGCATTTTCGGACAAGGCGATGTTGGTTCCTTGCCAGGCATGTCGCTGTCATCATTTAAGTGAGGATGGTCTGGAGCTCAAAGCTACCACGCTAGCAGGTTTTATTCTCTTTTGGAGCACGAAAGGGTGAAGACAAGGCCCCGTCAAAATCGCATGGTCATGTCGAGCGAGAATCGGTGAGGTAGAAGGGCTTCAAGCCCGCCGCAGGGACGCGGTGGTCATTGATGGAGATTCATGGCCGAGGCTGCATGTTACGTGATATGATGACAAAATAAAACTTTAAAAAAAAAAAAAAAAACAAAAAAAAACTTTAACGGATGGTGATCATTGAATTAAAAAGAAGTTGGCCCTCTGGCCGTGAAACTATGCGTTCACATGTTGAAACTATTCAAACAGTGCAGTTGGCCTGCCGCAGAGAAAAAAAAGACCGGAGCTGTTTTCCTTTTTTACACGTCCTCACAGCACCCAAGCTGGCCTCCGAACTGACGCTTCTGCCCTTTGCGCGAGGGGCTTCGCAGAGACGCCGTAGACGTGGACCAATCAGAGCGCGCCATCTCAGCCACGAGGTTCGAGAACATTCCAGCAAGTTCCACCCCGCGAAACACGAACGAGGGGGGAAAGAAAGGAAGATGAAAAAAATGGCAGCTAGCGACTGGTAAGAGGCTTCTACACGCGGAAAAGAAACGATCTTGGCTAGGGTGAAGCAAGAGCGGCCATCTTGAATTGGGGAAAAAAAAAATACTTAATTGATCAAAAATGCATTAAAAACGTTATTAAATTTCCTGAAACTTTAGCGGGAGATGGCTAATCGTCCGAGACAACCCTGGGTAAAATTTGGAGTAAAAAAATTTAAATTAGAAGTGAGTAAAAATAATTAAAAACCGGACATGAACAAGTGATTATGGCAAGAAGTGAGTTAGGCTATTGAAGAGAGAAGGAAACGTAATAGTCAGCAGAAAATCGGCAGAATTTACATGATAATTAAAATTACACCTCCGGAGACAGGGCAAACAAAGGCAGAATTAATTTAAAGAAAAGGTCATTATTTAGAAAGTCCCAACAAAAAAAAAGGGGTAATTAGTAGTAATTTAAAAAGACAAGCTATTGAGCTATACAAGAAGAGTCACCCAGACCATTATATCTCCTGACAAAAGGGTATTTAAATTAAACTTCCAAGTTAATTACAAGCATTAGAAAATAAATAATTAATGGTTAAAACAATTAAAATAAAAATTACTGCATTTGATTTGTAAAAAACATTATCCCCCAAAAACAATACAACAAATCCGCAAATGCCTGTAATCCGCCATACATTTGACATGTAAACAAATAATTTTACATTTCAGTTTTTCTAAACAGACTCTGAAAGACTGGTGGGAACTTTCACTTTTGTGAAAATAAAAAGACCAGAAAAAGAGGTCCGCTGAAATATTAGCCTATTTATATTAATAACTAGAATAATCATTTGTGGAAATTCACTGTTTGTACAGAAACATGGAAAGGCATGGGATTAGATTTTCATTCATTATAATTTTGCATTACTCTAGAGAAATATCTGTTATGGGCAGAAACAAACTGTTAAATACAATTAAATACTTTTAATAAACACACATAATAAATAAACTAGTGTCTCCAAGCACAAAAAAATATCTATTAATAAGCTGCTAGACAAAATTGTTAAGGGCAGTTTCAAATGTTTTTAAATAACCTAAAACATATAGCTTTTTAAACTGAAAAAAAAAATATATTTTTCATATATTATTACAAAATAACTATAATGACCAGTTTGGTTTCAGCTGTGTCTAATTATATGTGTACTGTTGCTAATATTTTTTCATAAAATACACATCCCCCCCCCCCCCCGTGTTAATCAAATGACCTATAATCTGCAAAATTCTATAATCCTCACAACACTTAGTCCCAACGTGTGCGGATTAAAGGAGTGTCCTGTATAGTTTTTTTAATGAATTAAATGAAACTGATATGACTTAATTCTATCATTACCAGTCATATCATCCAAAGACAGATAATACATAGCTTTGTCTGGATTCTTCTGGTTTAACCAGCTATTCCTTATTGATTTTAATAAATGTACAGGGTCTATTTAAAAAAAAAAAAAAAAAAGGTAAATCAGGATCTGCTGGATGTAAATAACAAATACTCTGTTTTGGAGGTTGAGCAAACTTAGCTATTGCTTTTTTGTTGATGGCATTATTGTGACATGATATGCAAAATAACATTATAACCAATACTGTGTAACCCTTTAATTACTTTTGAAATTTCTTCATGCAATAATTCTGCGGTTATTGTTTTTTACTGGCAAGATATGTACTTGCATCCTTATATGGAGAAAACTTTGCATCATGAAAACAAATGCTGAATTTTCAGCTTTATCTGAATTGTATGATGCTCCAATTATGTCACCACTTTTGTAATTTAGAAAGGGTTTTAAATGAATTTCATCCATCATTAAATTTACAACTTTGTCAAAATTATTGAAATTTATCTTTAGCATATTTTAAGAAATTATCTTGTAGTACTTGCATTAAAAGGGGGTCGCATATTTTCCTTTCAGAGGCTGACGCAGTTTCTCCCGTCTGCCGCTTCCCGATGACTGTCCTAAAGCCTCTTAGTCTGTGCGTGTTCGCTACGCGATGTGTTCATTTATGTGATTCCGAAGTGGAAAATTTAAGTAGCGTGGTCCGCGATAGATTCAACAACGTATCGGCGTTAAAAAAAAAAAAAAAAAAAAAAGAGAGAGAGAAAAAAAAAAAATCGAGATGTTAAAAGTGTCCGGTTTTTAGGTCATTCCGGATTTCGGGCGCTTGACTGTACAACAACTTTTACACGAAAGCGTTATTTTATCCTAAATACACATTGTCTGGCGCAGTATGTCCTTTCTGGACTTTGTGCCATTAAACACCAACCAACCAACCTGATATAAGGGTGCAAGAATTATTGGAAAATGATCGCTATTGTGAAGGTCACTAGAAACAGAGAAATTGTACAAGGGCATGATAGAGGAAGAGCAGAGTGTAATATCTATGGCATGGAAGGATTTAGTTGGCATGTGAAAGTAAGTGTTATCGCCATTATTCATAATACATAAGGAGAAATCTGTGATTAGTTGTTCCATCTGTTGCCCTCTATTGTTAGTATCTTTACTGCCCCAAAGAGGACTATGGGCATTCATGTCTCCGAGGAGTATGAAGTGGGAAGGAAGTTGCTGGACTAGATTATTGAGCAGGGTTTGTCGGATTGTTTCATTAGGAGGTAGGTAAATACTGCAGATTGTAGTAAGATGTTTGAGATGGATTCTAATGGCAACAGCCTGCAAAGTTGTGCTGAGATTGAGTATATGATAGGGATATTGATTATTAATTAGGAGGGCAACTCCCCCGGAGGCCCTTTCCCCTAGCTCATAGTCCTTTCTTAGGATGGTATAATTGGGGATGTGAGCTTGCTTATTGGCTTTGAGGTATGTTCCCTGTAGGGCTAGACAGGCGGGATTGTGATTCTAGATAAGTGTTTTGAGGTCGTCGTTTTTGTTCTGAAAACCGTGGCAGCTCCATGACAGCAACAAATCCATAACTAAGTTATATTAGGGGCATTGTGCATTGTCTTTGTAATCCCTTTAGTGTTATTAGTTGGTTCAATATCTTCATGATCCATCGATTCTTCATCTGTTATTTCTGATTCTGAGGGTGATAATTTTAAAATTGAGTCATCTATGTGTGGTTGTGGAGGTAATTTCTTCATGCTGAAACGGTTGTATTTTAACTTGTAGGTTGCTGCTTTACTGATTTTTGGTCTGATTTGAGGAGAGCTATTGATTGGTGGTTTTTTCTTAGTTTTCTCTGGAGCAGTGGACGAATTGTTTTGTTTATGGGCAGATTGTTTATTTGTTGATATTTTGGCAGAAGGATGAATGACAGGGTCAGTCTGGATGGCTATTGATTTAGTAGATTTTGTTGCGGCTGCATAAGACAAACCAGGTTTAGGGGTACGGCTTTCTATTATTTTATGGGCTTCGGGATATGAGAGTCTTTGAGAGGCACGCAGGGATTGAATTTCTTTTTCGAATGCCCATTTAGGGCATGACTTTGAATATGATGGATGTTCCTGTTTACAGTTGACACATTTTGCAGCTGCAGAGCAGGTCTCACTGTCGTGGTCAGAGGCACCACTGCGAGCGCAGGCCGGTGACCCACGACAGGAGGTTTTAGTATGACCGAACTTTTGACGCTGGAAGCAGCGGATTGGGTTTGGTACATATGGTCTTACAGGACATAACAGATAGCCAGCTTTAATATGGGACGAAATAGTGGGTGATTCAAAAGTTAAGATAATGTCTTTAGTTTTGATTGTTTGATTATTGCATCGAATAGTGATTCGACGCACAGCGCATACTTTTTCCTCTCTGAGATTTTCTAATATTTCAGCTTCAGTACAGTGCAAAAGTTCGGGTTCTGATACAACTCCTCGTGAGATATTTAGGGATGTGTGAGGTGTCACTGTAACAGTTTTAAGGCCAAAGGTTGTAATCTTCATGATTTTGGAAACTTGTCTATTGCTGGATACTTCTACTAACAGGTCTCCAGATCTTAATTTTTTTAACTTCTCCTACATTGTCAGTTATGTATTAAGAATGGGATGTTTCATTAAAGTTACCTTCTACATACTGGATGATGAAGAATCGAGCGTTCATATTTACAAATTGTGCATCAGTGTTTTCAGTGGAAGTTGACAGCGGGGCATTGACATTTGACAAGGAATTTTTCATAGCCATGTTGGGGGAATTGAGATTCGGACCCGACCGCACCACCCACCACGGAGCCCAACGAGGGGGTGTGCAATTGCACACCAGTGCTAGTCGGGTCTATACGCGCACAGTACATCCCTTAGGCAGCGTCCACCCTTAACGAAGTGCCCAGTAGATGTCCGATTGCTTGATCCCTAGCAGTTGATCGAAATCAGTACCACCAGCCGATTGATATACAGGGGAACGCTGTGTACCTCCCGTTTACCCGAAGCCGAGGCCAAAGCAATGTGTTGAGGTTTCTCCCGTGTCTGTGGAAATTCCGTAATGATGATTTCCTTTACGGGAACACCCCTCAATTACCAGGATCCCCATTTCCGGGGACACAGGTCTCCACGCACGGCAAACACGTGGGTAGTTTTCTGCCAATAGAAGCTGACGGCACAGGGCGACCGCAGCTTCTAAAGGGGGGCCCTCACCTCCACAGAGGAAACTACACTGAGGGGGAAGAGGAAGGGGATAGCTAAGAGGAGAGGAGGGTAGAACAAAGAAACGCGAAAGATCGCTGGGGCCCTGGGGTTGCGACACCCGTAAAAACCTAAAGAAGGTTTTCCCCCTGAGGGTATGCCCCTGGAGTTGAATAAAAAAGTGTTGTAAAATATCTGCTGTACTTACAGGAACTCTAAATAATCCTCTGTGCTTAAACGCTCATCGCAATCCATTGCTCCACTCCATTGGCCGTATCTCACAAGGGCGCTCATGAACCTATGGTCTCCGACGTTCAAGGCAATCCACTCAGACTTTTTCAGCTCGGGCATGAAGTCGATACTCTTGAAGCCGGATCTCATGGGCCTCAGGATCCATCTTGTTTTTATAGCGGGCATGCTCCTCCATACCCAGCCATCTCTCTGGCTGGTGTACTCCCAAGCCAGGCTCAGGTAATGGGCATAAAACACAAAAAACCTAAACAAACAATAATTAAAAAAATTAAAATCTGAAACACTTTCATATTTTAAATACGTACTGAAGTGCTACATATCATTTGTCATAATCCATGTGCCGTCCCTGTTTTCCTCCCTTATTCCATTAAGTTGTAATGTGTATCACTATTCATGAGTGTGCCATATTTTTCTTCCGTGTTTCATAAAACACTTTGGAATTAAAATCTGTCTTTAAATTGCCTATTAAAACTGTTTTACAACCTTCGCCATCCATATCCTAACTGCACTTCACCATTTTTAATATGGTTTGGAATGGGCATTCTAATCCATGAGTGTGCCGTATTTGTCTTTCTTATTCCACAAAGCACTTCTTTTCAGAGTTGAAATCTATACCAAAATTGTTTAACAATCTTCTTTTGGTATATTCTAAGCATACTTCACCTTTATAAATACCATTTGGAAAGTGTATCGTAATGTATGAGTGTGCCGTATTTGCCTTCCCTGTTCCATAAAATAATTCTTCGGAATTGATATCTATGTTAAAATAGCCTACTAAAACTGTTTTACAATCCTCGCCCTTCATATTCCAACGACACTTTTCCAACTGTCGCATATTTGCCAGTTTCTAGCCAAATTTGGAAGATATTGCCCAGCTTCGTTCGTTGTTAGACGTATTTTTTTTGGCACCAAACTTGGCGATCAATAATCAAAACTGAAAACCTTGGGCGACTTTGCACATTTAACACCACTCCCCCCACTTCCGCTTAGCGTGTTAACTGGCAAACACATTTGAAAAGTGCTTTCCTGTGACAAACTGTACGTGGACAAAATATGCTAAAAACCTTCACGATTTTAAATACATTGTAGTGCTAAAAACAAAACACCAAATTCTGTCTGCAGTCCTTAAGGATTGTTCTGTTGGGAGATCATTCAACTTTATATTGCAATAAAACTTCCGTAAGTTGGATATCTGTAGTTCCCCCAAAAGTGTGTTTAACTTATGGAGGTATATTTCTATATTATGGACACATTACGTTTCCTAAAAAACTGTCCAACTTACGGAGGTATCCTAGGTAGGGGAATGCCCAACTTGGGAGGTTCCACTGTACTTCACAAGTTATAACTATGTACTATTATAAATAATGAACCTATGTGAGTAAAGCATTCTTGCAGTGCAAAATGGCAGTTGAAGTATTAATTAGATAAATTATCAGATTAAAAACCAATTTTCCATAGATATATTTGACACTAAGAATTCTAGTATTTGATTATTACAGCTATTAATTGTTTGATTATTAAGAAATATATTTCGTGATACAATAGACTTTTGACTTAACGTGAGGAATGGGTTAAAAGAATCTTCGCGCAAGTGAAAATGTCGCGTTATAGGATAGGGTATGTAGACGAATTCAGACATGGTACAGACTCACAGAAAAAAGGCTGAATTCACCTTAAAACAAATGGATTTCTGAAGTGTATTTCCCCAAATAAGTAAAACTTTAACAAATTTTTGTGTTTCAAAATTTTTTTATGAAAGTTAGTCCTCATATAGCTTTCCTTAATAAAAAACGAAAACAACAATAAAACTACGGACAGGGATACGCATATTTTGTGTTTAGATATACGGGTATGGATCTTTCAGTCATCATCATTTTGAAGCACGTGTTATCGTGATCTTATTAGTTTAGAAGAGCTTGAATTTGTCTAAGGCTTACATTACTCAAGAAGAAGAATATTTTTCAAATCACGTAGATTAGTTCAAATCAAGTTAAAACTTAGCTTTAAGAGTTAGTGTAAAAAAATGTGACAGTTTCCTATATATACATAGATATATAATATTTATGCACTCATTCATTTTTTATTCTTCATAAAATGAATGAATGGGGAGCAATAAAATAGTTAAAAAGTAGCAGCAAATTAGTATTATTAAGTTTTTTTTTTTTTTTTTTTGAGAATTTAATCACTCTCGAATGAAAATGGCGGTTGAAATATTAATTAGATAAACTATCAGATTAAAAACCAATTTTCCATAGCTATATTTGACACTAAGAATTCTAGTATTTCATTATTACAGCTATTAATTGTTTGATTATTAAGAAATATATTTTGTGATAAATAGACTTTTGACTTAACGCAAGGGATGGGTTAAAAGAATCCTCGTGCAAGTGAAAATGTCGCATTATAGGATAGGGTATGAAGACGAATTCAGACATGGTACAGACTCACAGAAAAAAAGGCTGAACTTTTCACAACCTCTCGCACACTCCGCCCCTGAAAAAAAACTATCAGGTAATTGGTCACATCATTTATTTTACTAAAAATAATGGAATATTAATATAATATGCTAATTTGAAAGTGCTTAAAGGCAGGCAAAATTATTGCACTTATTTGAAAAACAGAGCTGCACAATATTTTCCATTAAAAATATGTTGTCTCTTAGGAGAAGACCACATAATGTAGATGAAGTATGGTGACAAAGAATTATCAAAAAGAAGGAAATTAATTTTTATCTGAGTTTCAGATGGTTGAAAATGTGCAAACAACATGTTCGAAAATTTTAATGCATATTTACATCAATCCCAGGAATGATAAAATTTAATTCTGAAACGGCGGAATTCCGCTATTAGATGGAAAAGTTACACGTCTGTATATATAATAGTAATCTATAAAAGAAGACATTTTACCCCCTCTTCCCCACAATGTTACATGCCAGTTTAAGCCAGTGCTTCCACCTGAACTAAAATTTAAAACTTTATTACCGAAGTTTATTCAAGAAAGTCAGATGAAGCCTTTAAGTGCCTTTCAAGTTTAATTTCTTATTTCAAACTCAGCATTGATTAAAAACTTCTCTATAGTAAAATTCTTGCTATTATTAAAAGAAACAAACCATTTCTAAAAGAAAGTGATTGTCCAGCATATATTCAGCGATGCCACTCATAAAATAGCAAAAAAGAGGAAATATTGTGTGAATAAAAAAATAGTGGAAAAAGAGGAAATTTTAGGCGAATTGAAGAAATAAGAAAAGTGGAATTATAACATGCACCAAAAGGCTATTAACATATTGCATGGCTGAAAAGCAATTCCAATAAAAAGTATGTAATGTATGATGGGAAAAGTAATAAACATGTAAATTTCATCTTTAGTTTGCTTTCATAATTATTTTTTCTGTGGCAAAATATTCTTTGTTTCTACTTTAACATTACTTATTTTCAGGGGTCTGTCCAGGTCGAAATCGGGTCCGAAAACGGACCCTTCACAAAATTCAATATCGGAAAAACGGACCCTTCACAAAATTCAGTTTGACCAAAACGGCCCTTTCACAAAATAACTATTGCACTTTTCAATTGAGTTGAGGAATTATTATCATTTAGCGATCGCCGATCGGCACCCAATAATATATTGGCCTAAATGTAAACAACGTTGATGATGATGACGGGAGATAGGTTGATTGGAGGCCCTAAGCCAGGGGGTAAATTACACCGTCTACGATTGCAGTTTGAAGCAGACGCCTGCACTTGTTTGTTCTTCCTCGTAAGTTCCCCCCCACCTACTATGTAGGAGCTCTCTTTCTGGGAATAAAACTCGGACTAGTAGCGAGCGCTCATTTATTATTTCTTTTCATGTGAGTTGTGTTTATGCCAAAAAATCAAACATCAAGACTTATTCCACTATAATATTAATAAGGCTCATTGCCAGAAGAAAAGGTGATGACAGCTGTCATTCTCGGGTAATTACAACGTTCTTCATGAATAAAGCCAGTGGCGTATGTAAAAAGGGCAGCCAGGTTGGGGAGGAGATTAAAAGAAAGCACTTTGTTTTCCAAACTGGCACATTCATGCACCATGTATTAAATGTTCAGAAATCGTTTGATGCAATCTCAAAAAGATTAACTTACTCCTAAATCTTATTCTAAAGGACAGACATAAATTCAGATCAATGCAATGTTTCAAAATCGCGCAAACGTTCTAACTCGCAATAATTCGTTTTGCATTTTGAAATGAATCCGTAATTCTCTAATGTTTAGTAAATATCTGTAATAACTATAAATAATCTGAAGTAGAAAGGCCATGTAATGATTACACTAAAAGCAATCATTAAGAACAACTTGCAAGAGTGCATAACATCCAATTCAAAACAACGGGAGCTGCTGTCATTACGTGGTTAAGTCTAAGCTTATTGTTTACTAATTCACAACTGCATACTTATCAAACATAACATCCTTACGGGTGAAATCATTCTCAACTCCCTTCTTTCCCCCCAACTGAAAGCGTAATGTGCCAGATGGCCCTTTTACATTGCTGAAAAAACAAACATTCCAAGGGTATCTTTCAGATCAAGCAAATAAAAGAAAACAGAAAAAATAATTATTTATAAAAGGACATTTTATCTCTTTGCATTAAAAAAAAAAAAAAAAAAAAAGCTGATTGGATTTTTTAGAAGGAACAGTTATAACTCCTGTTTTGTTAAGGGTCATTTAAACATCTATTTTGACTTCATTGTATTGTATCCTGTATAAGAAAACTGTATGGTAAGGAAGGAGAAAAAGTTTTGGCAAATAAGAATGGAAAAACGGACCGACATACCCAGGCATAGGGGGGAGAAAAAGGATTGCCGAATCTGAGGTAAAGCTTAATCAGGTATTGCATCGTTTAAGGAATCGTAAACGTACAGCACACTCCCTCTAATCTGCAATCCTATAATTTGCAAATGCCTATAATCCGTCATACATTTTTCACGTAAACAAATAATTTTACATTTTAGTTTTCCTACACAGACACTTAAAGACAGATGAAACTTTCACTTTCGTGAAAATAAAAAGACCATAAAAAGAGGTCCACTGAAACATAAGCCTATTTATATTAATAACTAGAATAATCATTTGTGGAAATTCACTATTTGTACTGATACATGGAAAGGCATGGGATTAGATTTTCATTCAGTATAATTTTGCATAACTAGAGAAATATCTGTTATGGGCAGAAACAAACTAGTAAATACAATTAAATACTTTTAATAAACACACATAAATAAATAGTGTCTCCAAGCACAAAAGAATATCTATTAATAAGCTGCTATACAAAATTGTCAAGAGTAATTTCAAATGTTTTTAGATAACTAAAGCATATAGCGTTTTAAATTGAAAAGAAAATGTTTTGGTAACTTAACAGATGGTAAAATCAAAGGAAGGTTAATATTGTGGCATTCAGAATCCCCCACTTCAGAGTATATTTCACTATCAATAAAAGTTGTTTGTTTAACTGGCTGATTAACAAAACTCTGATATTGACTAAGATAACTTTCATTTTTGCTACACAAAGAAATATTGTCATTATATTCCCATGCTTGTATTACTTGCGTTAAGAAATTAAGTTTTTCTTCATATTAGTTTTCCCCAACACTGCGATAATAGACTGGATAACCTATCAGTATCACTTCTTGCATTAATAAACTTTTTAGTACTTGTTTTGGGAACTTTAGAAGATGGACTTGTATCTTCTGAAATATGCATTGGTAAGATACTTGAGGAAGAATTGAGAGTATGCTTTAACCACCTGCTATTAATAATGTCTTTACTCAACAGACTTTGCTCAAATGCGAGGAAGACTGTATCGAGAAAAAAATGAACTAGTGCAAATTTAATAGATCCTGAATATCATAATTTCTGTCTGGAGAAGCATTATTTTTTTGAATTACTTGGCATAATTTCTTATAACTTTCTGAATTTCATAGGTTCTTTCATGAGAAATTTGTGTATTGCACACATGTGTATTGAAGTTTCTTATAATGATAATCCAGACAGTTCTTATCTCTAACTTTAGAATAAGCAATTTTGATAGGATGAAAATGTTTTTCACGATAAGCCATTGCAGCTGAATACAGTTCATGATAATTATTGAAACAATCCTTTTGTTAGTTGTGATGTTTTGCATAGGTGATAGATTGGCCATTTTTAAAAGCCAAAAAGTTCTTTCACATGTCCTGCATGATCTCATAGAAGAAGAGATATCTCTCTGAAATACTCACAAATACCTAAAATTCAGTTTTCAAAAGATTTCAGATAGAATCCTCCAAGAAGGGTAGGCATAAAAAAAGGGGGTGGGTATTCATTTTTCCTGAAAGAAAAACAATATATTTTCTGTAAAATTCGCACTATGTTCAGGAAGAGCTTGTCTGCAATTCAATACTTTTTGAAAATTTATTTATTTGAATTTTATGTAAGAAAAAGGACTCTACTTTTCAGTACACCTAATACTTCAAAGTCTTCAGTGCATCCTCAAAAAAGTAAAATAGGGCACAAAGATGCAATGTGCCACCTGAAGTCATCCTATCAACATGATTTGGTCGTCCCTCACTGATGGAGTTGATTTATCTGCCTGTGAAACCAGTTGATGCTGAATCTGTTCACTTTGAAACATATTTTGGTCATCAACAACAAAATAATTCAAACACTGAGCAGCCAAAATTTCTGTGAAAACTCCAACTGACATGGATGCTGATGGACAGGGTAGGTAAGCTATATAATAATAAGTCTTAATAGTAGTACAAAATACTTTTTGGGTATTTTGCTATGGGGGTTAGTCATTCTAGACTACGAATGGTACTAAATTATTGTCTGTTGGGAATTCCTCTAGATAGTCTTTCATAACTTCAGATAGGAAGTGCCTGCACATAAGTGATGCATTATATATTTTCTTAGATGGATCTTCTCCATTAAAGATTGTTCAAGTTACTGCTAATGCAAAAAGACCACAATCAACAGCATTGGGTTGAATTTGCATACTTTTAGTTATGCAACATAATTCTTCAGACTGCACATTAACAATATTACGAATCTGAGGTAAAGCTTAATCAGGTATTGCAGCGTTTAAGGAATCGTAAACGTACAGCACACTCCATCTAATCTGCAATCCTATAATTTGCAAATGCCTATAATCCACCATACATTTTTCACGTAAACAAATAATTTTACATTTTAGTTTTCCTACACAGACACTTAAAGACAGATGAAACTTTCACTTTCGTGAAAATAAAAAGACCCATAAAAAGAGGTCCACTGAAACATAAGCCTATTTATATTAATAACTAGAATAATCATTTGTGGAAATTCACTATTTGTACTGATACATGGAAAGGCATGGGATTAGATTTTCGTTCAGTATAATTTTGCATAACTAGAGAAATATCTGTTATGGACAGAAACAAACTAGTAACTACAATTAAATACTTTTAATAAACACACATAAATAAATAAACTAGTGTCTCCAAGCACAAAAGAATATATATTAATAAGCTGCTATACAAAATTGTCAAGAGTAATTTCAAATGTTTTGTATATTATTTTTCATATATTATTACAAAATATAAGTATTATAACCAGTTTGGTTTCAATTCTGTAAACATGTGTACATGTGTACTGTTGCCAGTATTTTTTAGAAAAATACACATTTTTTTCCTATGTTAACCAAATGGCCTGTAATTTGCAAAATTCTATAATCCACACAACTTTTAGTCCCAACCTGTGCGGATTAGAGGGAGTGTTCTGTATATATGTACAAGAGGAGCACCAACAGTACTAACAGAAATCCATTGTGGGAAATTACCACAATGTAAAACCTGTACATATTCTCCATTAATTTCCTTAAAATTTAAATTCATTCCAAGTAAAACATCTTGTAAGCCATTGGCATGTGAATGCTTCTTCTTTAACAGTATTTGCTCTGTACATATTACATTGTCGTTTAGCATTCTATTGCTAATTATGTCATTTAATTCTTTGTGATCATCTTGAAATGTGCCTTTTTTATATTGAAATTAATTTCGCTTAAATTAGGTATACTTCTATAATATTCAATCTCACTTGAAATAACTTCATTTAGTGGAGAGTTTTTTTCCTAATTTCTGCTGATATTTTGCTATGGGAACTGTTTTATTTGTATTTCTGGATGGTACATTGTAAGGTGGAAAGGCATCTTTATGTCTTCCTCGACTTCACTTAACAGATGGTAAAATCAAAGGAAGGTTAATATTGTGGCATTCAGAATCCCCCACTTCAGAGTAAATTTATTATCAACAGAAGATGTTTGTTTAACTGGCTGATTAACAATACTCTGATATTAAGATTACTTTCATTTTTGCTACATAAAGAAATATTGTCATTATTTTCCCATGCTTGTATTACTGGTGTTAAAAAATTAAGTTTTTCTTCATATTCCTTTTCCCCACACTGCGATAATAGACTGGCTAACCTATCGCTATAACTTCTTGCATTAACAAAAAATTTTTAGTTGTTTTGGGAACGTTAGAAGGTGGAATTGTATCTTTTGAAATATGCATCGGTAAGATACTTGAGGAAGAATTGAGAGTATGCTTTAACCACCTTCTATTAATCATGTCTTTACTAAACAGATTTTGCTGAATTGCGAGGAAGACCATATTGAGAAAAAAATGAACAAATACAAGTTAATCGATCCTGAATATCATAACTTCTGTCTGGAAAAGGACTATTCTTTTGAATTACTTGATATAATTTCTCATCAACTTTCTGATTTTCATAGGTTCCTTCATGAAACTTGTTGATTTCCAAAAAAATTAACTCCACTGCTTTATGCGTACAAATTGCAGCATATTTTAAGTGTACATCGGATATCTGCTCTTTTGTAACAACTCTCTTCATTTCTAGTAGTGCATGATGCAAAGAATTTGAAAATTTTTTCATATAGTTCATGAATTCTTTTACTGCTGCACATAAATGCATCTCGGGTCTTAAAAATGCTTTTATCTTATGATTATGGCTTTCTATTCTATTTGTTGTATTACCCAAATGTGGTAGACTTTTTTGTATAGGCATGAACAAATTGTTCCTTGCAGCTCTGCCAGGTAGATAAAAAGTATTCAAAAAAGTCTGTTGGAGAGCGCATGTGTAATACTTCTAAATTTTTATAGTAATCAGCATCTGTAAAAGAATAGACAATTTTCTTCAGAACAGCGGAATTTCATTCTTTCTATCATTATTGGTTATCAAATTACAAACTTTTAGCCTAAACTATTTCAAAACCTGGAATGTGCAATTGATGTTCTTGGAAAAAGGAAAAATTCAATCAATAATATTCAATCTCACTTGAAATAGCTTCATTTAGTGGTGTTTTTTCCTAATTTCTGCTGATATTTTGCTATGGGAACTGTTTTATTTCTATTTCTGGATGGGGTACATTGTAAGGTGGAAAGGCATCTTTATGTCTTGCCTGACTTCGCTTAACAGATAGTAAAATCAAAGGAAGGTTAATATTGTGGCATTCAGGATCCCCCACTTCAGAGTAAATTTATTATCAACAGAAGATGTTTGTTTAACTGCCTGATTAACAATGCTCTGATATTAATTAAGACAACTTTCATTTTTGCTACATATAGAAATATTGTCATTATTTTCCCGTGCTTGTATTACTTGTGTTAAATAATTAAGTTTTTCTTAATATTCCTTTTCCCCACACTGCGATAATAGACTGGCTAACCTATCAGTATAACTTATTGCATTAACAAACTTTTTAGTACTTGTTTTTGGGAAATTTAGAAGATGGACTTGTATCTTTTGAAATATGCATTGGTAAGGTACTTGAGGAAGAATTAAGAATATGCTTTAACCGCCTGCTATTAATCATGTCTTCACTATACAGATTTTGCTCAAGTGCAAAACGTGTGACAAATAAATGTTGGCAAGGAAGACAGTATTGAGAAAAAAATTAACAAGTGCAAATTTAATAGATCCTGAATAAGGTAACTTCTGTCTGGAAAAGCACTATTTCTTTGAATTACTTGGCATAATTTCTCATAATTTTCTGAATTTCATAGGTTCCTTCATGAAACTTTTATATTTCCGAAAAAATTAACTCTACTCCATTGTGCGTACAAACTGTAGCACATTTTAAATGTACATCAGATATCTGCTCTTTTGTAACCACTCTCTTCATTTCTAGTAGTGCATGATGCAAAGAATTTGAAAAAAATTTCATATAGTTCATCAATTCTTTTACTACTGCACATAAATGCATCTCGGGTCTTAAAAATGCTTTTATCTTATGATTATGGCTTTCTATTCTATTATTTGTTGTATTACCCAAATGTGGTAGACTTTTTGTATAGGCATGAACAAATTGTTCCTTGCAGCTCTGCCAGGTAGATAAAAAGTATTCAAAAAAGTCTGTTGGAGAGCGCATGTGTAATACTTCTAAATTTTTATAGTAATCAGCATCTGTAAAAGAATAGACAATTTTCTTCAGAACAGCGGAATTTCATTCTTTCTATCATTATTGATTTTCAAATTACAAACTTTTAGCCTAAACTATTTCAAAACCTGGAATATGCAATTGATGTTCTTTAAAAAAGGAAAAAGTTCTTTCACAATATTTATTTCATTAAGGTCTTTGCCAGTTACTATCACTGCAAGAATTTACAACACGAGGGTTCAGTTGAGTAAATTTTTTCAAAGCTGATCTAACGATACATTTTTGTATGCAATGAGCAAAAAACTAACACAATGGTCTACGAAATAAATAACTATTTTCACACATTATTGTGTATAAGGGAAAGCCTTCACTATTGACTTTTTAAGGTGTATCAATAAATCACACTAAACAGAACTGTGCTGTTAATGATTTTATTACTGAATAAAATCATTGTGTACTCTGAATAAGCAAATACTGAAAACATTGTTTTCGTCTGTCTGTAAATGAATATTATATTCATTCTCTTTCCTTGCCCACTCTTTTTGGTCTTTAATCAATATCTCGCTGTTTCTTCTATTAATATTTATTGAACCAGTCAATTCATTCTTTATATTTAAACATCTTGTGATGTGACAACTTTTCCCAGCTTAACTTCAATAAACAATTTCAAGCCCTTGTTAGAAATATTACACGAAACCAAGTTTTTAAGTTCTTGTTCCAGCTCCAAATTTAATCTCTGTTTCGGATATAAACCATATCACATTGGACCAACTTCATGATTATGCTCCAAATGGACTTTGGAAATCCTGTAATAATGTGTAGGTTTCGTCATCAGATGAACTGAAATTTAAGGACAGTTCTTATCTCTAACTTCAGAATGAGCAATTTCGATAGGATGAAAATGTTTTTCACAATAAGCCATTGCAGCTGAATACAGTTCATGATAATTACAGAAACACAATCCTTTCGTTAGTTGTGAGTTTTCATCCCCATACAAAAAATAAGAATTAGACTCAAAACATACATACCACATCAAATGCTGTAGTATAGTTATGATAGCTATATCTAAAACTGTTACTACTTGATACTTTTTCCTGCTAAAATAGTGCTGGAAATGTTTTTTTGGGGAGGGGAAGGGGGCAAAAATGAAATCTGACACATTTTGTTTCCTAGTGACATTAGAAACAATTATGTAGGATATTATAATTCATAATAATAAGCAACAGATTGCAGTTGAATTTATTTCACCTAAAAGGTGGTTTGGCACACACTTTCTTGTTCAGAGTCCTTCAATTATTGAAATAAGCAAAATAATATGATACATTATCCTGAAATGGAAGGTTATAGGAATGCATAATGAACTAAACATAAAAGAGGAAAGAAAGAAAAGGTGATCCCCACATAGGAGAAGAAATTTATTTAAAATAAGAAATATCTGGTTTTTGAATTTTTTTACTAATTAATCTTCTTTTTTTCTGAAATTTCTTCTTAAATTTGTTTACACTGAATATTCATCTCTATAGTCAGACAGGGGCTCTCTTTTGCTGAAGTGTTTTAGTTTGGTCTAGAACTCTTTCCTCTCATCTTCTGCTTTCTTTTTTTCAGAGGCTTGTTGCTGCTTCTCATCCAGAGCCATTCGATATCTGGAATGGGGCAATCTCACACTTTGCATCATTTCAGGAGTTATTTGAGTCAATAAGACACCCCCATTGCATTTTACTGCATCATAAACAGTTCTAAGGGCAATCAGTGACTCTTCGTGCAAATTTTCCACCAAAATGTCTTTGATTGTACCGATGCATTCCCATTCGACAAAGTCATCACAATTTTTATGACTGACCATAAATCTCTCAGTTCTTCATCTGTACCCAACAAATTATGGTAAAACAAACCCAATCGGGAATTCTTGGTGGAGAAAGTAACAAAATTTTCCTTCCAATTAATTGATTTTGCCAGTGAAGATAGAAAATTGTTGCTTCACACGATCAGCTACTAATGAAGATAAATTATTCTCATTGCAAAAATTAGTCCATGCGTTTCTCACACAGTACTGTATCAGCAACTAGCAAGTGAATCTAAACATGATAATGCTTTCACTGTAGCAAAAATAGGGGCCTTTTCAATAATTTTATTTGTCATGTTGGCAAGGAAAGATTTACACTGAGAAATAAAAGCTGTTTTCTCAGATTCTGTAGCTTTGGATTTTTTAAAATAACTCCTTGCAGCTATACCAATGCCATTATCTTAATTTCTGCGGTGCACTTTTGTTGACATAACATCAATTTTGGTTAATGATATTGCAGTCATTGCCTCACTCAATGCATCATGCTTAATAAATCTTGCCATTATTTTCGAAGTAAATCAGATAGCGTTTGTACATAAAAGGGAGAAGGTGTTTGAAACGATTTCAAAAATGGCTCTACATTAGCAGCCACAGAAATAAAAAAGGATATTTTAGCTAATATCAAATTGTCATTGCATGCTTCGTCAATATTTGCAACAGTTGTGGTGTTTGGCAATTCTGTCTTTGCTGCTTCATAATATTTTTGTAATTGAGGAAAAACCTCTAATGCCTGTTCTGCTACACCAACATTTTCCACCCATCTTATGCGACAGAATTTAAGAGGAAACAAAGTGCTTGTTACAGCAATAAAATCTGCATGTCTTCCTGGGCTGTCTTTAAATAACTGTTACATAGCCTGAAACAGATTATTCAATTTCCAGCCTGTCACATGATTTCCTCTCTGGAATGCCCCATGAATAATACGAAGGCTGCATGTGCCAACATGAATCAGCCTTTCTCCTCTTTCAGTTCCCCCTCAGGGGGAGCACCTTCTTTAGGTACTTATGGGTACTCTTTAGGTACTTATGGGCACTAGATCCATGCCTAAACATGGATATTGTCTCAGACCCAGGGATGCTTTTGGATTTGTCAAGAAGTAGTTTTACATTTTTGTGCAGAAATTTTCTTCGAGGTTGTGCCATATAATTTTACTATATATATTTTTTCATTTTTAGTGTTTGCATCTGTGTTTTCTTTTTATATACAAATTTCTTTTATGGGTATTTTTGGGGAGTGTGAAATACACTATTTTATGTTTAATGTTTGACCTGCCAAAAGGTAAACTTGCACATTCTTTTAGTTATGTGGAAACAAGTAACCACATATGATTTGTTCCTATTTTTATTGCATTCCTATTATACCAAAGATTTTTTTTTGTTGCATATATGTATTGTATTTTACTGATTGTTATCTGTATATGGCCAAGGGGTCATGTGCAATGTGTGAAATACTTGGTTACACTAAGTAACCACCTCCTACTTGTGTCTACCTGAACAGCACATAATTTTTTTTTGAGGTTTGATAAGTCTTCATCAAACCCTCCTGTGTAGGAAATTTATGGTTGACAAATTTTGTGCGAGCAATCTCTCCTCTTCCTCTTGTTGTAAATTTTAATTGCTGTAGATAAATTTGGCCAATTTATCTGCCTTTTGTACTTAGTTGGGTGTCCCAGTAACTTATAACCAGTATCATATCTCTTATTTTACCCTTTTTTTTAAATTTAAACATGTAGTTTAGACAATTTTAAATGGGACACTTGGGAATGGTTAGTGACTTGTGGGTTTCTGCAGGCCTTCATGGTCACTTGGATTTCTTTCTGTGTTTGGTTCTGGATGACAGTTGGGTCCTGTTGGGCTGGTGTTTAGTCCGCTGTACCCCCTTCATCCATTGCTGAGTGCAGGGGAATTCAGGGATCATTCCTCCGTGTAATTGGGTAATTAATTTAAGTAACTGTCTAAAACCAATTAATGCAATTTGTCTCTCCTTAATTAAATACTGTTTACTTTTAAATTTTTTTTTTTCTCGCCTCTTTACTGCTTAAATTAAATATGTATCTTAAAAGTTGTTTCAAAATCATAATTTTGCTGAGATTGTCTTGCCATGGTCAACACCCTTCTAAAATTTTGGCTTGTTGTTTTGTCAAAATTCTGGTAATTTCTCACCTGCAATGTGGTGATGTTGCTGTTTGAATTTCTGTGCTGTTTGACTTAAGATTGTGTCAAAAATTACTAATTACGTCCCATTACCAAATGTGTCGTGTTATGGCTACTGATTCTTCGGACATTAAACATCTCAGTAAGCCACTTCAAAAATTGGTGTTCTGCGTCATCGTTATTTGGTGTTATGTACTTAAATGTTCTCGAGATCTTTGTGTATGGTTAATATGTGTTTTATGTTAAATGTGCGGAATGTGCAAGTCATGTTGTTTTTGGCTGGGTCTTTAGGAAAATTTTTCTTACGTTTTTACTTTTATATGTTGGGTGTGTCAAATTTTTGTTGGTGTGGTATTAATAGCCACGCTTAGGTTGTTTCCTCACCTATTGGTGGGATGTTAGAATTTTTTCAGTGTGCGTTATTTTGCCTTGATATTTTCTTCGCCACTGTGTTTGGTCCTGTGCATAGGTCAGTATAAGTGGTTATTTTATTGGTGTTTGGGTTTATCTATACACTCACTGCACTTTTCTAGAGTAATGTATTGTTTACAAAAAAAAAAAAAAAAAATTTTGGGTATAAATTTTTTTTTTTTCTCCGAACGGGGAGGATATGTGGTGTTGTCACTATAATATCACTTTTCTTTGGTTA
>JAWZYV010019058.1:0-26324 GCA_038373885.1 Cheiracanthium punctorium
ACCCTGTATAACACATACTTTTGTTGTTTTAAAAAATACCATTGTACTCAAAAATGCAAGATCCAAATATTTATTAAGTGAAAAAATAGTAAGATTTGTTAACCTGTTAATACAAACTTTTCTTACATCTCAGTATGCAGTAGTGCAGGAAAAATACAATTTACAGTTTTTAGATCATTTCTTTGACAGCCTCTGCCAGTTTTTCGTCTTCCCTAACATGAGCTAGATCGTGACATTCACGCTGTTACTTTTCATGCGAGTCTGCCAGTCCTCCCCGACCTTTGTTATACAGTGTGCAGATTATTTTTTAAATTTTTTACAGTTTTTAATAAAACCTTGTTCCAAAAGTTCAGTTATTTCTTCTGTGTGACTTCTCCTGAGATCTCGCCAGTCCTCCCTGCCCATTATGTCACTCGCGTTCTCAGACAGGAAGTCTGTGGCTTGTTCGACGAGGTCTCGCTCCTCGTGCTGCAGCGCCAAGCCGAGCGTCTCACAAAAGGTGTCGACGGACAGATTGAGCTTCATGTAGTCCAGGCAGCTCCTCTTCAGTTCGTCCACTTGATACTTGTCCGCCGTCTTGTACACGCCGAACACGTTCTCTTCGGAGAGCACATCCGTACTGCCCGTGTACAGATACTGCACGAATGCGCGGAATGGACCCGCTTCGCAGTCCACGACTGTCACGACTCCCGTGGCCTTCTCCTGCATGTCGTGCTTGAACATGGAGCTGAACACGGGAGTGCGGGCCGCCAGGATGCCCCTGTGCAGTCGGAAATCTTCGCTTTGCACCCGGACGGTGACGTCACTTTCGTCGCCGCTGATGGAGAGGCTTTTCAAGTCGCTCAACAATTTCTTGGTTCCTGAAATAAGAATCTGAATCAGAATCAATCGTAATGAAGAGATGAAACGCATTGACTATACTACAAGCCCCTTCTGAGTAAGCGCTGTCCTTGAAATATCACGATAGTGACCTCTGGTGACCTGTTCTAGTGGTTGGGCGGGGAAAAAATTAGTGCCAGTTTAAATCGGGGGAAAATGTTTACTTGCAGAGCAAGCTATCCCCGTGCACTCAGCTTTAAATAGTTAAATTAATTCTGATTTCAAATGATCATCAAAGTGACTGTACAACTTTTGCCGTTTCCCCGAGAGCCATTGCTAAGAAGGGGAGGGGGGTGGAGATGTCGATGAACTGCCAAGTCAAATATGGGTTTTTACCAACTTCTTTATTTTTTTTCCTCTCAACAATATTACTAACTTTTTACTTTTGCTGACTGGGTTTTGTCTGATTCTTGCCAAGTGTACCAGAAATAGAAAGTAAATTGTAATTTTCCTGAAGTTTTTATTTACTTTTTTTACCAAGTTTGCCAACTAGGTATCTAAATTTGCCAAGTTCAATAGAATTTTGCGAGAGTTAGGTGGGGAGACTCCTCCTCCCCCCCCCCTGTACCCTTCCTTTAGCAAGGTCCCTGATTTCCCCAATACGTTTAATCTTATATAGTGCAGTCAAACTCGGTTGATACGAGACTAAAAATATGTAAGTTTCCACCTATTAAAACCGTAAAACCATTTAAAGGAATAAAAGGGTTACACACACGTAATAAAATTAGCTGCTAGAATTAACTTAAATAAGGACTTTTCATATTTCTGTACAGTTGCATATTTTTGGACATTTTAATGAGTGATTTACTACACAATTCAGTTAGGGAATTTGACTTGCACACAAATATTTTTACCGGTGTACGCACACTGCACACCCTTAAATACAACGCAATACAATTGCATCAAGATTAATCCTGTCTTTTCGAACAGGTACTATGTAAGGAATGTATTGTAAAATCATGACACAATTTGCCTTCCAGAAATTGAATCGACGTGAGGCAATTTGAATTCATTTGTATTATATTTACGGCGATGTATGAATGTGGGTTTTAGCACAATAGCTCCTAAATAGTGCATTGGATTCAGCTCAATTACTCATGTTTCATTTTCTAAAGAAGATTTACGCATTCAAACAATGCTTTTAATTAACCCATTTGTGCCTGGATATTTTTGCGACTTTCTTCGATTTTTACTGATAACAGAAATAATAGATAAATTTCTGATGTCAACTTCTTGAACAAGGAATGATTTATTTTAAAATCATTTTGCATAAAAATTGAAATATCAACATCCTACTTGGTCATGTTAAAATATTATGCGGAGTTGAGGCTCAATACTCATGAATAAAGGCTAGGAAAAATAAATAACGTTTTCGACTCATAGCGAAAATGCCGTCCCAAAAAAGGGACGCTAGGCATAAATGGGTTAATAAATACACTGTCAAATATATCACACTTTCACTGAGCCCATATTATGTATTCAAACGAATTTATTTCAATAATTTAATTTATCTTTTCGTCACGCTGTCCAAAAGGGCAAGCAAAATTTGCATAAATGCTGTCTTTGTAACACACTATGAATTTAAATACATTTCCCTTAGTTTCGATACTGTGGTTTATATGCATTACCTCGCTAGGGACAAGGCGAATTTCTAGCCTGGTGACTGGCTGCTTTTCCAGTGTTACGCATGACGTCATACTTTTATCTTGAATATTAAGAAAATGGGGCCATTTGAAAAAACATGTCTTTAAAAAAATTGTGAAGAAAAGAATAAATAGAATATCGGTAAATACTTTATATGGTACGGGCTGGAAAAAAGAAATCTTACACATTTTAACCTGTTGACGGAAATTCTTGAAAATTAGCAAGTGTATACGACTGAGCTCAAAATTTGTATATATATTATAGGTCACAGTCCCATAACCTGCATAGATTTTAGTGTATGCACAGCAGTTTGTTCAGAGGAGTACAAAAAAAAAAAAAAACTTACACATTGCGGCTTATGGGCGAAAATCATATAATGTGTGCTAGACTCTAAATGATGCATTCAAATAAGGTGTACATATTATAGGTCACCGTCACACAACCTGTATGGATTTTAGTACACATAGGACTTTTTGTACAGGGATTTTTAGAATATATAGAGTTTGTACAGGGCTGATAAAAAAAATTCCTACATATTTACGGCCTTGGACGGAAATTCTTGAAATTGCGCTGTATGGTGAGTTCTAATGAACTCAAATTAGGTACGAATATTGTAAAGTCATTGTCTTACTTCCTGTACGGATGTTGGTGTGTGTTGGATTTACATTATTTTACAGGGCAAAAAAAAAAAAAATATATATATATATATATATTCTTGTACATTGCCTTTATACACTCAAATTAATTGAAGTACGCTAGCGTCTGAACACTGCATCCAATTGAGCTGAATTCAATTACTTTAAACGCATGCTAAAGATCAAGTATTCGTAAAGTCGAGTGATGTTACTCCAGATTTTTTAGAATATGCTTTGAGAAGAAGAGAATTTAGTTTATTCAAACTCTCAGTGAAAAGTTTCGAAACAGGAGACATTCAACGTGGATACTCACCTCCGACTCCTCGTGTCTCGTCACTCTTCATTGAACAGACGACGGTGAGAACTCCTGACGGCAAGAACTTGGATTGTTGATCTATCAGGTCGGTTCTTTTTATGGCTTTTGCTGTTCCCCATCCGATAATTTCCTTTCCAAATGTTTTCCTTCTGTCTGTCACTATTTTTTTCCTCCTTCCTGTCCTCTTTAAAAAGAGACTGCAGGTCGCGGTTACATTAGGACCCGAATCATCTTTAATAATATGCACCCCGATGTATCCTTCTGAGGAATTCCATTTCTCGCCATTGGGCCACACTTCGAGGTACCAGGTCGAGTCGCAAAAGAAAAACGTGGAGCTGCGATGACAATCACCCACTTGAGCCGGCAGCGACAGGAAATCTGCAATCTCCCACTCGACGTTGATCGGATCTCTTGCACCTTTCAGCTGGCCGACAACTTTTCTGCTGGACATGGCGCTGTTGAATGACCACGGACGAAAGCAACAATGTGCAGTCCAATTCTAGAAAAGAAGAAAGAAAATAATCGAAAATCACTCGAGTGGTAAGGTGTGACTCGGATCCGTAGCCAGGCGATTCGACTAGGAGTGGGGTGTACCTCAGGATGCAATGCATTTTTTAATTGTTTTCTTTTTCTCCTTCCCCCTGGAGGTCCTTTAAGTATTACGCAAGCATATTTTTGGCAAATTTATATATGTGATTGTTTTTAATCATTTGATTGCGTTTTTTAAATAATTATAGTATTTTTAATCGAATTGTGTTTTATCGCTCATTTATGTATTATTTTTCGTTTAAATGCTGATTTATGTAGAGACAATGAGGTGCGATGGATGGCATTGCCGCTAAAATGCTGCTGTATACATTAGAAATGGCAAAAAACAGGGGTCGGAGAACTTTAATGTTTACAATTTTTATTAAACTGTTTAATTATTTTTTTCAAATCCCTATTCTACCTATTCTGAAAATCTTGGGAGAGGAATAAATTTTTTCGGGGAAAAGGAACATTTTTTTTTTTTTTTTCCAGAAGGGAGCACTACCCCCAAATGCAACCCTTTGGCTAGGTACCTTGCGAGACTTGACTTCCTCCATAAAGTTTGACGTGCATCTGTGACTGCACTGCCTGGCAGAAAAATTTCCTGAAAACGTGCTAACTAAGTGTACATAACATACTACTAGGGATCTACTGATACCTCCTCTTTTTTTAGGTATCGGTATCGGTTCTTTCGATTCTAAAAGTATCGGGAAAGTATCGGTTTCTGTTGCTTTCATCCATTTTCACCGATACTTTTCAACCGATACTTCGCTTTTCAGAAGAAAATCACGCAGGCGCAGCACCATTCTAGAATCTTTATTTTGGTAATGAGATGAGAGGCGTCGTTACATTGGCACATTTGTTTGCGCGAGTGTTTTCGAACTGTGTGTTTTTTTTTTTTCTAATTCTAACCATCGCTAAATGGATGTCGTATCACCAAGTGTGGTCGAAATTATGGACGAAGAATCGTTCGATGACAGTTTAACAGGACAATCGTCTATTCTTCTAAATTATTTTGAATGGGTGCCCAACACTAAATACGTTATCTGCAAGGATTGCAAAAAACAAATGTCGAGAGATAGGCTATAATTTTACTTCAGTTTTAGAAACGTAACTAAAATAAACGTTTATAACTGTTTACTCTTCAATTGAAAGTAGAAAATAATTTTCATTAAAGTTATTTTACAGGGTCTCGCAAAAGTAGATTAATATTGATGTACAGTTTATTCTGAAGATCATCACTAAAAACTTGGCGAGAAATGTAAAGGCCGTGGATTTTGGCTTACCCAGTGGCGGTCGATGTCAGGGCTCGTTCTAGGCGGGTTCAGTGGGGCGCCGCGCCCCGATGCCCTTTAAAAAAAATTCGCCCTGTTGACTTTTGATTCAAGTCAGCGCCCCGATGATGAAAAACTAGACACTCTCTTTTGGCTCCGATTTTTTTTTTTTTAAATCTCTACGAAAGTTTCTTGTATTGACACGTTTTGAGGTCTTCTGAATCCATTTATGCTGTTTTTACGAGATGTATGTATGTGTGTGTGAGTGTGAGTGAACACGATAGCTCCTAAACGGGACATTCGATTGAGCTCAAATTGGGTATATATGTCATAAACCACCGTCGCAAGACCGGTATTGATTTGGGTGTGTATAGGACTTACAGTTTTCCTACAGGGCTACGACAAATATTTCTTTTACATTACGGCCTATGGGGGAAATTCTTGAAAGTGTGCTAGCGTTTAAACGGTATATTCGATTGAGCTCAAATCGGGTATATATGTTATAAACCACCGTTGCAAGATCGGTATTGATTTTGGTGTGTATAGGACTTATAGTTTTTCTACAGGGCTACGACAAAGATTTCTTTTACATTAGGGCACAGGGGAGACATTCTTGAAAGTGCGCAAGCGTTTAAACGGTGCATTCGATTGAGTTTCAATTTGCTATATATGTTTGAATTATTTATCGATTAAAATTTATTTAAATGCTTGGTAATGATCTTAATCGTATGTGTTCGGAAAGTGAAGTGGAGTCACTCCAGATTTTTTTTTTTTTTCTATTTCGCCACTCTTATGCCTGTATAAAGAAAACAATGTACCTTTTTGTAATAATAAAATGTCTGCGTTCGCAAAAATATTGATGGGATGATTATCTTCTATTCATAACAGAATTATACTTTTGCAATATTAATCAATTGTATGCTCACATTAGTAAAAGCGTACTCTATTCCGATAGGCAGTATCTAAACTAGAATTTGCAACGGGACTGAAGATATTCTGGACACAGTTGTAGTGACTTGAGATTTCAGTTTTAGTGTCTGTAAATTTTTATGCAATAGAAGATAATTTTAATGTAATATTAATAATGTACTAAAAATTCTGAACAAGTAAAGAAAAAAGAATAAAAGACGTAAAAAAAAAGGAATGGAAAATATATAAACCAAAAAAGAATTTTCAAAAAATTGGCTTCAAGTGAAAGTAAGCGCATTGCAGTTGATTTATGATTCATAGTAGTATGCTTTTCTAGATTTATGAAAGTGAATTATCAATCTTATTTGAATGAGTTTGCGAGTTCTTAGCAGTATAGTGCTAATAATTCCCTTTTTTTAAATTACTTTTCGTTTGCTTTGAACGGCTTGGAATTGGGTTTCACAAAGGTGCACACGGATTCGGAAAATTCCGGGGAAGCCATCACGCTAACTTAAATTTCGAATTATTTTAAAAGATATCGATAAATAATTTTTAAAAAAATATGACATTCTATCAGATGTCATATACGCACTCGAGTGCTAATGCTTTTATAATTTTTCAATTGCTTCATCTGTATCTGTTGCTATCCTAATATTAGATTTAGTATTTGTCATCGCTTGGCGACTTTGAAAGGAAGATTTTTCCTTACTTCTTTATGATTGCTGGAAAAGCACAGGCATATGGACAACTCCATTGCTTTGAATTGCTAGGATTGGCCTAATTATCGTGGCGAAAATCTGAAAAGTCTCCAAGGAGTGGCTAATACTAAAGCTGCGTACATATTTCTTTTACAAACTGTTTCATTTCATATTATATCAGAACAGCTTGGATATTTGCCGCGAATGACGATTTTTCATACTTTGGCGACCTATGCGTAAAATCGATAGCGTAGTTCATGCCAAAGTTAGCGATACTGATAGAAAAACAAAAGTTGATCCGGAAGACAAGAAAAAATTTAACAGCACGCTAGTGCAATACTGATTATAGGGTAGACAATTTCCTCTTCTACCCTATAATGAAACACAAGATCCACAGTTTTTTATAAATTCTGATGAAATCTCCCTCCTTTGACATCCCCTAAATTGGATCAACAAGTGAGCTTTCACATGCTTCACTGTCTTAATATCGTTTTATTTTTCAACACCCTGTCGGCGAATTGCAGGGGACACCCTTTCCTGTGGACAAGAATATTTTTTACCTTTATAGGGAATTTTCCGATTAGGGAAAAATACGGCGAATTGTGGGGTCCGGCTAATATTTTTGTTTTTATCTTGCCGCCTTCGCTGACCGCCCCCCCCCCTCTTTATTACGCCACTGTTTTGCTTACATAAGAGTAGAACATCAGCAAAATTTGGTAGTTCAGACTATTGAGTAGTATCTAAATACTTAAAACATATATCTTCTGAAATTTAGAAAATTCCCAGCATTTTACTAAATCAAGTAAAATAAATAAATAAATAAATAAATAAAATAAAAGCTACAGGAAACTAATTCTGGGAAAGCATGTTTCCAAAAACTAATTGTGTCATAAGCTAACAGTTAAGTTATTTTTAGAACAAAATATTATCAATTTAAGCTTATTTTCAGTTTACAATGTTTTTTAAAAATAATTCTGGAAGTTCTCTTCTTTTTTGATTGTTTAAATCCTTTTTGTTACATAATGTTATTTAATTAGCTTATTAAAAAACGTATTGGTTAAAATAAATATTTAACTAATATAATTTAAAAATACTTTTTCTTTTTGACGCTAAAAAATTAAATCATTTAAGAAAAATAATTTACTGCTTTAAAATTTTTTTAAGCATGTTTAAAAAAATTATGCTTTTAGAAAAAGGTTAATTATTTAAACTAAAAATAGTACTATTAAAATATTTTAAACACTATTTTTTACCTATGGAGAATTCTGTGAGCTTTAAAGATGTTTTGATTTATACTTATCTGCTAAAACTTGCGTATCTTATTTATGCAATTAGTTTTATTTATCTGTTTTAAGGATAAAATGATACTGCTTTTTAAAAACTTATATTGGTACTGTACGTCCAGACAGTTGGATGCAATACAAATTTCTCATGACTCTCGGTCATTTATTCTAATAATCTTCTTTTTTTCCGAATTTAATTTTTGCAATTTCTATAATTATCAATTGATAAGTAAGTTAAATTGTTTTTTGCACTACTTCTAAAAAAAGTCTGATAAAAGTTTCTGTTAAGTAACTTTGAAAATCTTTGCCTGATACTCATACACTAAATATTGCAAACAAAAGAATTTTAATAAAATTCTTATTTTATTAATTTTGATAATTTTTATACACCCTGCACTGCAAGAACTTTTATTTTTATTACATGCTAAACACATGTAACCTAATACATATACGCTGATTAGGTATTAGTCTTTTATTTTTGTTTGTTTGTTTAAAAGTTTGTACCAATAAAGGTGCAATATCGAATATGAATGTGATCAAGTATGAAAGCTAGTGGCTCAATGATAGTGCGATAAAATTGAGGAACAAGAAGTTATAGGTCCCACCCACCCATACCAATTATATCTGTCTAAAAGTTTCTGGAACCTTCTTCAATAAATGAACTATTATTCTTATTAATAATAAATATGTACGTCATGCAATTTCGAGAAAAAAATTAAGGACAAAATTCATATAATAAATTAATAGTATTAAAACCTCTTCTTTATTAATTAAAAACTCTAGTTTTGTACAGATATAATTAATCATAACATATTTTATTTATGCCATATTTAGGGCAAAATATTGTCTACAAATAAATTTTCCTCGTTTACTTACTTTTACAATAAATTTTCTCCAAAAGAGGAGGGGGGGTGGTAAACTAACTATGCATTGTAAGTCAGAACACACATTACAACCCTACAGTGTTAAAGCTTTGGGGGTAAGCCCTAATCAAACTGAATTTCTGAAACCTTCTTCAATAAATGTACTATACATTCTTATAAATAATAAATATGTGTGTAACGCTATTTCGAGAGAAAAAAAAATAAGGACAATATACGCTTTTTAATCATAAATTAATTGTATTAAAGCCTCTTTTTTTCAATGAAAAATTTCTAGTTTTGTACAGATTTAACTATCATAAAATTATATTTAATGTCATATTTAGGGCAAGATAATGTCTACAATTAAATTTTCCTAGTTTGCTCGGTTTTACAGGAAATTTTCTCCAAAAGAGAAAAAGAAAAAAAAAAACTAAGTATGGTAGAAAAAAAACCAACTATGCATTGCAAGTCGGAACACACATTACAACCTACAAGTTAAAGCTTTGGGGATAAATCCCAGTCATTTTGAGATCGTTACAAACCAGTCTCTATACATTTTATCCAGTAGCGGATCCAGAAATTTTTTTTGGGAGGGGCTAAATTTTTAAAAAAGCTTATTTCACCCAATTAAAATGTACTTTAAATCAAAATTTTAGTCTAAACCAATGTATTAGGCTTTTGGGAGGGGCTAAGTAATAAAATATGATCATTTTAGCTATTTAAAGTGTATAATAAAGCAGAATGTTGCCCTTGAGCAATCTCTTTTGGGGGGGCTGAAGCCCCCTAACCCCTCCCCTGGATCCGCTGCTGATTTTATCTACCTGTAACATTCTCTATAAACTCAAAAGGGCCCTTTTTGAATTCCTACCAAAGACATTAAAATGCTCATAGACTAGACACCCCCATGCTTTCACAGTGACTAAAATGATCGGGAGCAGAAGGAGGGGCGAAGGGCTGGCACGTGGTCCCGAATAAGGCGATATGCAAATTCACCCGTCTTCCTTCCGGGGGGTCAAACTGCCGCGCGTTCCCCTCAGGGTTGGCAAGTTTTTGACCATTGAAGGTTTTATCCAGTTTCAACCATGGTTTTAATTGTCATGTCAAAAACCCCTTTTTGACATAGTTTTTGACGATGAGTCTCAAAAACCTAAAATTGTGTCCCAAAATAGTGTAAAAAATATTTTCTTTTGCAATAAAATTGCATATTACAAATTTCCTTATTTTTTACTTTAGCACTTGAGTAAACTTTGGAAGATTTTGGATTTATATATTTTTTAAAATTTCCAAGCATAATTTTGGTTCAACAAGCAGCTTAAAAAACAAAATAATAATAATAAGCTACTACTGTAACTATGCTAATATACTATATGAATAATAAACATAAATCAAAAAACTAAGTGTCATAAATTTACTGAGCTTGTTTTGAAAAAATGCACACCCTGATTATGGCACACGCATTTGGGCCCGTGCCTTGGGCACGCATGCAGAAGCAGGCTAAAAAATTGAGTTTAAGCTATTTATAGGGGCACAAAAATTGAGCCAGCTATATGTAGGGACACAAAGTTTTAAAAATGCCCTGGGCACAAAAATGTTATTGTCTGGCCCTGAATAAATGAATTTAACATAAAATGAAAATTATTAGAAAATGCTGAGTGTATTGATAATAAACAATCATTATTTTGATTGCAAATTATAATTAATTTACTTACCAGAGAATATTTATATGGTAATATGATACAGAATAATATTAGTAATGGGTTATATTTATACAGAAAACAAATATTTAGACTCATCAGAAATATTTAGGCAATTTATGATTAAGTAAATTAATACTGACTTAGCTTTAGCAAAGCTCCCCTTGAAAAAAAAAAAGTCTAATGACTAATAAAAAAATCTGGAGTGACTCCACTCGACTTTCCGAACACTTACGATTAAGATTATTACCAAGCACTTAAATAAATTTTAATCGATGAATAATTCAAACATATATACCAAATTGAAACTCAATCGAATGCACTGTTTAAACGCTTGCGCGCTTTCAAGAATTTCTCCCCATATGCCATTATGCCATAACATAAAATAAAGTTTTGTCGTAGCCCTTTAGGAGAACTATAAGTCCTATACACACCAAAATCAATACCGGTCTTGCAACGGTGGTTTATGACAAATGTATCCAATTTGAGCTCAATCGAATGCTCAGTTCAGGAGCTATCGTGTTCACTCACATACACACAAACACACATACACACATACATACATCTCGTAAAAATAGCATAAATGGATTCAGAAGCCCTCAAAACGTGTAAAAACACCAAAATCTCGAAGTCGAATTTTTTCATGATAACAATACTTTCCTTACATGGTACATGTTCGGAAAGTAAAAACATGTATAGGTTTTTGACAGTTTTAGACACTTTTCGACATGTCACGTCAATAATCAAATTTTGACCATAAAAAAGCAACCCTGGTTTCCCTTTCTCGGAAGCGAAGAGTACAGATGTTTTGTTCATGAATACAATGTCATGTTGCAATAGTAATGAAGACTTATTACGTCAAATACTATAAATTAAAAAGAATTTAAATGAATCCCAAAGGGTTTCTTTTTTTTGCTCTCTTTTTTACTTTCCGAACATGTACCATGTAAGGAAAGTATTGTAATCATGAAAAAATTCGACTTCGAGAATTGGTGTATTTACACGTTTTGAGGTCTTCTGAATTCATTTATGCTATTTTTACGAGATGTATGTATGTATGTGTGTGTGTGTGAGTGAACAGGATAGCTCCTAAACGGGGCATTCGATTGAGCTCAAATTGGGTATATATGTTACAAACCACCGTCGCAAGACCGGTATTGATTTTTATGTGTAGAGGATTTATAGTTTCCTACAGGGCTACGACAAAGATTTCTTTTACATTATGGCCTATGGGGTGAAATTCTTGAAAGTGCGCTAGCGTTTAAACGGTACATTCGATTGAGCTTCAATTTTGTATATATGTTTGAATTATTCATCGATTAAAATTATTTAAATGCTTGGTAATGATCTTAATCGTAAGTGTTCGGAAAGTCGAGTGGAGTCACTCCAGATTTTTTATTTTTGAGTTGCGTGTTGTTCATTTTATACTCTTGAATAAATAAATATGCTAGCTTGGGAAGGAATTTTACTTGTCTGTCCAACTTACTGCAATTGCGAGATTTAAAAAGAAATTTTGGTTTTAAATAGAAGAAGATTTTGTTGTAGAGCTTGAAAAATCGAATGTATGAACACAATAAATATCACAAAACTTTTTAAATAACTCAAAGAACAATATGCTCGAAACTGACCCTCTGGATAATCACATTTAATTAAAACTATTGCTAAAAAGTACTTTGAAATAAGACTAGACCATCAGTTAAAATTACATAATACTAATAAGCATTATGTTAGATCAAAATTAAATAAAACTATTTTATTTAATAATCAATAATTAATAAGTTCATATTTCATATAATTGCGTTAAAATGCATTACTTTTTTAATGACCATCTTTAAGTTCATCACTTCAAAAAATTACTTTTTACTTTTAAAATCATTAGAATAAGAACCTGGGCGGGGGGAGTTATATAATGTTAAACAAAAGGAATTTAAAAATTTAATAATGGGGCGTCTGATAAATATTTTTTGAAATATCTTGAATCGTAAAAGAAAATACCAGATAGATTTGCTATAGTAAAAATGTTGAGGGCCTTGTTTTCGTGGGATTACGGCCAATTATCTGCACGAAGAAACTAGGTCGAGAGGCGGAGTGCCCACCGTGGTGGTCTTTCTAAGGGGATTCCTGATTAAGATCAAGAGATTTAAGAAGGTTGAGAGAGATATTTATTCAAAAAGAAAGAGTAAAAGCGAAAGACGGTGGTCTCACACGAGATCGTTAATCACGCGATGGATAAAAAATAATATTGCTCATTAAGCAATGGACATGGAAACAAGTGAGTATGAAATACTGAAAGCTGATAAAACGTTCTATCACATGGAATTTATACCGACTGGCTAGGGCAGCTAACCCAGGAGCTATAGGGCTGAACATGGGACGCCCATCTGGACAATCGGCAAACCACGTGTAAACACATTGTAAATACTATTAATCATTTCCTAAATATTGGACACAATTGGATAAATGAAGCATCATTTTGAAGCACACAAGAAGAACAACAAGAAAAACCCAGGGTTGGGAGTCCCACTTACCACTTTCCGTTGTTTTAGCAGAGAATATCCTTGGCAAAATAACAGCACGTGGTGGGATAAAAACACTACCTATCTGGTTGGACAGAAAAGATGAAATAACCGCTCAGGGGTGTACGAAACGCCGGGGAGGGAATTGCAAAACGGCTCCCTGGGGATTTGGCGTCCTGGGGGAACGGCTCCCTGGAGTCAGGCTGATTCGCACGAAGTGCTTTGCAATAATCCGTTTCCCCCACTGTAATACAGGAATGGAAAATAGGATGTGATATATGCCGGAGCGAAGGTTCTCAGACATTTCTAGTCACGGGGCACCTTTGAAATGGGAAATTCCACACGGACAGGGCCCGTTTATCGGCAGGGCAACCGGGGCATTTGCCCTGTTCCCACCCATTTCACGGGCCCAAAAATGTTGTATTTTTCAACAAATTTATGTTTGATAAAAAAATTTCATTTGTTAAAAAATTTATATTCTTTAAAAAAATTTTGTATCGAAAAATATGTCATTCATGACTTCAATCGGGACCTAGCTTCTAGGTACGTTATAACCGATAGTACGTTATATCCCAGGTCCGTTATAACCGGTGTGCACTGTATTTATATTTAGTGTTTAAACAAACAGTATATTTAAGTAGCTATATGTATCTAAAATAACTTAGATGCATAATAGTGTTTTCGTGCAATTTCCACTAAAATATTTATGGTCCGGTGCAAAGGCCCCAAAATTTGTGTTTGCCCCGGGCCCAATATTGTGATGATCGGGCCCTGAACACGGAGCATGAAATTTTATCTCGCAGCTAATCACTGTTTTAGTAAATTTAAAGACAAAATGCCATTGACAATAAAAGTAATTATTTTATTTAATTTCTTTAGATTTCACCGTTTAATTTTTTTCCCTCTCTTTTGTACTTTGTCACTGTTTTGGCTGCTGTGTATACATGATGTATACACGATTTTAAACTTTAAAATGGGAGCACTGAGTGCTCGACGGGGCACACTGTTTTATAGACTCAGCTTCACTGTAAAACCCTGTGTGCCGACGTTAATTCACACTTAAATAAATAAATAAATAATCATCATTCCATAAGTGTTTAATGGCATTTTAAAGAATTGTGTAAGACCCTAATTTATATTTTTAGTTTATGACTAAATTTTACACAGTAAGTTGCATTTAGACACAAATAATAAATCTCCTTTATTCACGATTTGCGGTTTAAAACAAAGACAGCAAAAAAAAAAATTCCACAACTTGCTTTTTGATTTAATCTTAAAGTTTTAGATATACACCTTATTAATTCATTAATTTCTCACTGAAACAAAATGGCGAAAAGAAAATCTAAAAAATCGTTCCCGAATACACGCATTAATCTTCTTCTTCGTCGATTTAGTGGTCTGTGTTGGGTTCAAAGAATTTAGCATTTCATAAATATAGATTATATGCACATAAACTTTACAAATTTTAATATTTACTCTCTTCACGTTTGATTGTTTTGTGATTATGGCAACTCTACGCAAGGGCGATCTGCGGGGTGCCTTGGTAGGAGTACTTTCTAAGGGGTTCTAACGCGTGTTCATGTTACATCTGGAGAAAACCTACCGAAACTCCAGACCGTTAGATCGACAGCCACGCGATGGGATCCGAACATGGGACCTTCATACTTCGGCCGTGTACCATTTTCAATGACATAACAACCGTGCCATAGTGAGGCACCCTTGACGTTACAAAGACGAACGGTGATAATTCCTTGTTGTTATACGCACACCATTTCAAGCCCATATTAATCTTTCAATATCCCAAAAGAACTAAACTATTAAGTAAAGCAATTTTCGCCATCTCTTCAATCTGCCTCGAGGGGAACACATAGGTTTAAACCCAAAGAGTTTATCTCAGCCTATAATACATATTTATAAAACTCTCAAAACCCGGACAAAACAATCAATGAAAGAAGGGTTATTTTGTTAATCGGATAAAGTTTTCCTTTTCGCAATGTCATACAAAAGCTGAGGAATGATTATTTTTTAAATGCCCAATATATCTTTCTTATTCCTGTAACATATTCCTTTCAAATCTAAAGTATTTATCCATACTTAAATGCATGCATATGTAAATATATTTTGTAATTTTAAATACGTTCCAATCAAAAATAAATAAATGAATAAATCCGAAACACTTTCATATTTTAAATACGCACCTATACTATTACCATATACTATTACCATAGTCTGTGCCATATTATCGGCCGGTGGTGCCGATAATATGGCACAGACTATGGTAATAATATGGCACATTATCGGTATGTGCCATATTATTACCGGCAGGGCAAAATGGGCAACTGCCCAGGACCCACAGATTTTAGGGGCCCAAAATTCTTATATTTTACGATTTTATAATTTCACAATAAGATAACAAAGAAAAAAAATGTTGTCTTGTTTATCAATTATAAAATATGAACAATGAAAATTCAATCATCTTTATCAATTAATTTAAACTTCTTTTCAATTCGTCAAAAAGCTCTACACACGATATAGCATATCTGCGAACATTTGTGGAATCTGATGAACTACCTTTTTGTAAACAGTATTTTTAAAGTTTGAAAGTAGCTAATTTTTTTGTAATTAAATAAGTTGGTTAGCTGTTTATTTTTTTTTTTAATATTTTTCAAAAAATGTGGCTTATTATATCCCGTACATTTTGGCAACTATGATACAGCAGTTATCTGTTCTATCATGTTATCTGTTTCATTGATATCATATATATTCGTTTATTTCAGTTTACTTAAAATAAAATTTCGTGTTTGGAGGGAGGGGGAAGATATTTAAAACTTTTCAGAATAAACAATTGGTAATTGGTTTTATAGAATGGGGAAATTTATCGCGTGGGGCCCAATATTTTTCTTTTGCCCTGGGCCCACAGTTGCCTTGATCGAGCTCTGACTAAAGTGCTATATATTAAAAGCGTATCATGTTCCATGCGTCGTCCATATATTTCATCCTTATTCTATTAAGTTGGAGAGGAGGGGGAACAAACGACTATTATTATTTTTTTTTTTAGTCTCGTGTGAAAAAATGTTCGTTTTTGATGTTTCAAGAGCCCCCTCCACAGAACAGCTCAAAAAAAAAAAAAAAAAAAAAAAATTAAGAGGTCGCTCGAAATTTTTTTTAATTTCAAAAATAATCAAAAATCGAATTTCTTTTCTTTTTAATTTTTTTTCTCGTTACGGTATAATTTTATAGACAAAAAAAAAATAATAAGTTTCTGAAAGTTTCCGTTCAAAATTTAAATTTTGAAAGGTCGCTCACAATTTTTTTTATTTATTAGTGCATTACTTTAGATTTTTTGAGCGACCTTTTAATATTCAAATTAAAATTCCATACATCTTTTTTCTTTTATTTAGTACAATAATCGATAAAAATACACTAGGAGTTGAGCTAAAAATCAATAAAACCTGTTAAAATAAAAAATTTGGTTTCAGAATTAATAACAATGATTATTGAAATATTTAAAATGTTGTAGTTGATTAAAAAAAATTATTAAATTAAAAATAAATTGTGTTTTCTATAGTGTGCTTGATTTTTAATCAAGCACAATTATTGAAGAGCCAAAGTATTGAAGAACAATAATATTATTGTCATTATTGATTTAACTCTGTTCATATAAGACAATAAATATAATGTCATTCTCGCCGTAACTCGTAAAACCCGTGAAAGGAATAACATTTTTAAGGAACTGCAAGAATTAACTTAAAGAGTTTTCTTAGTACAAAGTCAACCGTATGCCATTTAATGTCTCATGTCGTGTGGTAATAACTTCGCATTTTCCTTTAAAGTTCCATATTTTTTGACATTTTAGTTAGTTACTTACATAACTAACTTAGGGAAGCTGTCTTGCTCTTGGACACAAATATTTTTACGAGTGGGCGAACATTGCACACCCGTAAATACAACGCAATGCAGTTGCATTAAGATTAATCATGTATAAACTCCTAAACAGTGCATTCGGTTGAGCTCAAAATTATATATATATATATATATATATATATATATATAGATATATATATATATAGATATATATATATAGATATATATATATAGATATATATATATATATATATATCTATATATATAGCTATATATATCTATATATATATCTATATATATATATCTATGGATATATATATCTATCTATATATATCTATCTATCTATCTATATCTATGGATATATATATCTATCTATCTATATATATATATCTATCTATATCTATCTATCTATATCTATCTATATCTATCTATATCTATCTATATCTATCTATCTATCTATCTATATAGATATATATATCTATATATATCTATCTATATTATATATATATATATCTATATATTATATATATCTATATATTTTATATATATATATATATATATATATATATATATTATAGACCACCCTTGAACGACCGGATTTTGGTGTGAATAACACTTATGGTGTTTTCACAGGGCTGCGAAAAAGAATTCTTTTACATTACAATTTGTTGGCTGAAATACTTGAATTTACGCAGGTGCATTCGATTGAGCCGAAAATGGGTATTTATATTATAGATCATAGTGGTATAACCCACACAGATTTTGCTGTGTACAACTGACAGTTTGTAGACAGGATTACAAAAAAAAAAAAGAATTCTTATACATTAAGGTCTATGGACGCAAATCACTGAACGTGTGCTAGACTCTAAATGCTGAATTTAAATATAACTGGGTATGGATATCATAGGTCACCGTCAGGCAAACTGTATAGATTTTAGTATATATATAGGACTTATAGTTTTGTACAGGGCTGCTAAAAAGAAGTCATATATTTACGGTCTTTGGACGGAAATTCTTGGAAGTGCCTTAACGCCTATAGGATGAATTTTATTGAGCTCAAATTAGTTATGTATGTTACAGGTCATTGTCTTGCACACTGCATGGATCTCGGAGTGTGTAGGATTTACATTTTCTTACAGGGCTACAAAGAAGAATTTTTATACACATACGCTCAAATTATTTGAAGTGCACTAGCGGCTGAACACTGCATCCGATTGAGCTGAATCCAATTTATTTAATCATTTAACACGCAGTGTTCCCGCTCTGGGAACACCCAACTCTGACGTTTTGACTGTTGCCAGTTACGAAGAATAGATTTGATTTCTATGAAATTAGTTGCGGGTGACATAGCTCCACGAGAATCCTTTACTTTTTAGCACGTCATTTACCGTAAAAAAATGGTCACGATTCTTTTCAACAGCACTGACATCTGCTGAAAAATGGAAGAATGCGAGAACAGCTGGATAGATTGCCCCATGCTGAGAAAAAGGGCAGCCGTTGCCATCGCTCGACCTAACGACCAGCAAGATGGCGGGTGATCGAAACGTTCATCGCGTGCCACAGATCTAGAGACCCTTTTTTGACGCAGCTGGCTGTGCGCCTAGATCTGTGGCACGCGATGAAAGTTTCGATCGCCCGCCATCTTGCTGGTCGTTCAGTCGAGTGATGGCAACGGCTGCCCTTTTTTTCAGCATTGGGAAAGGGTTGCGCCTCAAAGGGTTAAAAAGAAATCCCTCACTGTCCAAGTGAATAAAGCACTAAAACATAGAAGGTTAAAGTGTGAAGATGGCCGAGGGTTTTGACCTACTGCGAGATTGGAGTTTTGGGCGGTTTTCTCCAGATGTGATATGTATAGGCTGTAAAGCATTTTGAAAAGTTCTCCGCCAGGGCACACCCAGACCCAGGCAGACATCTCTCGTGTAGCTCTGCTTTAACACAACTTAATTTTTTTCATTTTAATGTTATGAATTTCGGGAAATTTTTTAAAGGAGTTAAATCGATAAAATTAACATTTGTTATGACTTCCCCCACCCCATTTTCTTTGAAGTTTCGATTTATCCTATGCAATTAAACTTTTCTGAGCGACCTCCCTCCGTTCAGGGACAAATCGGTCGTTGGGAGAGGTGGTCGCTCTCAGAAACGCATTTGGTAACCAAGGGGAAAAACTGCTAAAACATTGTTTCATTCATTATGAAATTATATACCAATATATAAGTAATTATACAAACATTTTTGAAGTATTTAGAAATTTTAGATTGTTTCGTTCTTTTTCTTTCTCGAGAGAACTTTTCAAAAATAAAATAAAGTTCTCGTCGTGATCTATTTTGTCTAATATTTTTTTATAAAGTTGTCATTAATAGGATAGACCGTAGTGATATTCTTCAGAGTATTTGTGCAACTGTGCCGAACAGGCCACTTCGTATTAGTCACTTATTTGTGGATCCGATTATAAAATATAATTACATTTACTTTTCGTTACATAAATTTCGTAAGTTTTTAATAAGTTTTCTTTGGACTTTGATACTAACATGTTTTAATGTTTTTAAAGTTAAGCGTTTTGAACTTTTACAATCCTATGGTATTTATTTTATCTCTGTATTGATGTTCTTTCTTATGCAACACAGTCAATGGACTTTTGTCTGCAGTGTGCATTTCTTTTTATAAATAAATCTGACAAAAGTGCACCGACAGGCGTCGCAGTCGGTCCTACTTTTGTCAACATTCCTACCACTATAAATAATAGAGTAAAATGTTCTGATGCTTCAACAGCTGTTAAATGTTCTTTTGGATATTAAGGTTTCGCCTATCAAACCATTAAAATACTAGGCTATATGTAAATAAAACTTTGATGAAGGTAGGAATTTTTAAATAAGCGCAGGCGTCGCAGTCTGTCCTATGATATTCATCCTGTCTGAATTTGCCATAAAATCTGTTGGCTTTAAAATTTGATTTTTGGGTACTTTGTCATTTTAGATCATTTTGTGGAATTGAGATTAAATACTCTTGAATTAAGGCTATGGAAATTAAATAACGTTTACAAAAATTTTTACGGCCGAGAGCAGAAAAACTAAAAGTAAGTGAAATTCAGTAGAATGAAGACGGAATACTCTTGAATCAAGGTTAGGAAAATTAAAATTTACTAAATTCTTGCGACCGACAGCAAGCATACTAAAATTGAAGCATTTAAAAATGTAACGACGGGTAGAAAAGGGCTAATGCACCTTTAAAATGCAAATTTTCGACTAAAAATCCGATTTTCTAATTTTTGGCTTAATACCCCCCCCCCCCTCCTCCCAAAGGTTTGGCTTTCTAAATCCAATTAAATAAATTTTGCAGTTCCCCGCAACTATCGATTTAGGCTTTGCCTGCGAAATTCTGAACATCTTAAGTTAAAAAGAAAACTCCTTTCGTGAAAAATGGGAAATTTTAAATGTTCATTTCACGCATTTAACGATTCCCACTACTTACCTATGCGAAACCGTCTTTTCTATTTTTAGTTTAACCCTCTCATCACCAAATTATGAAAAAACCGAGGGGAAAAAAATCGGTCTAGCATTTAATGCATCTGAAATACTATTATAAATCATGGGAAAAATATTTTTTTCTAACGTCGATTCATATTGGATTTTTCTAATATTAATTTCTGCATTTTCGAAGCATTTTGTTATGCTAAAATTAATTTAAAAGGATGCTCCTATTAGGTAAAGGTTGAGGAATAAGAAAAAAACTATACTTACCTTAAAAAGAAAAAAAAACGTTAAAAAAGCAGCGTCCCTATTTTCTTAGTTTTTCTCCTGAAACAATGAAGCGAAAACTGTAAAAAATGATCTAAATGGACTAGTCCTGCAATCTAGGCCCGATTTATGCATCTAGTGAAGAGCCTCCTATACTTTCTACATGAATAAATGATATTGATATCACCGAAAGAAAAAAAATACTAAAATCAATTGTTTTCTCTCTAAATATTGCTAATTGAAGTAGGAGCCTCCTATGAGGTTCAGGGTGACGAGAGGGTTAAGAATCCGATAGTATAGAAACGGATTACAACGAGAATATGACATATGCCGATTTTCAAATATAATCGAGGATGTGCAAGAGCTGCAGTGGCGCACACACGATTTTCTCTTGGTGGGGGTCCGACAAATAAAGCTGCGACACCAAGCACCTGAAAAAATGCGGATATTTTATATTTTTATCTAAACCCCCTTTAGTGTGTTTTTATTAATCTATCTTAACTGCCTTCTAACATATTTAAAAGTAAAAAATTACATGACTATTTAACCCTTTGAGGCGCAACCCTTTCCCAATGCTGAGAAAAGGGTAGCCGTTGCCACCGCTCGACTTAACTACCAGCAAGAGGGCGGACGATCGAAACCTCCATCAACCGTGTGCTGCGCGCACAGCCAGCTGCATCAAAAAAGGCTCTCTAGATCTGTGGCACGCGATGAACGTTTCGATCGTCCGCCATCTTGCTGGTAGTTAAGTCGAGCGATGGCAACGGCTGCCCTTTTCTCAGCATTGGCCAATCTTTCCGGCTGTTCTCTCATTCTTCCATTTTTCAGCCGATGTCACTGCTGTTCAAAATAATCTTTTTACGGGAAATAACGTTCTAAAACGTAAAGGATTCTCGTGGAGCTATGTCACCCGCCACTACTTTATAGAAATCCAATCTATTCTTCGTGACTGGCAACAGTCAAAACGTCAGAGTTTGGTGATCCCAGAGCGGGAACACTGCGCGTTAAAGGGTTAACGAAGGAAAATTGACTACTCTTTTGGGAGGGGTCCGGACCCCTTGGAACCCCCCTTGTGTGCTCCACTGAAGAGCTGCAATGCAAGACCAAGGATCGCACCGAAGAAAGACAATTACTTTTTCAAGTTGACTCATGGAAGATTTTATTTCTAGGTGGATTATACATTACGCAGACTTATAATATCTAATAAATGAAAGATTTTCGACCAACTTCGAAAATATAACAATTTGTTGATAATTAATATTAGTAAGCACTTTTTGCAATTTAAACCCAAGGGTGGCAAAGTATATCGTGTGGACTTTGGGTTGCGGGTGGGGGAAAAAAAAAAAAAAAAAGTATAAGAATTCCTGCATTAGATATTCCCTTCCCCTCCATTTTTAAATTTGCTTTCGATAGAAATTTGCCGGCTAAAATCAATAATTCTGAACATACCGAACAGTAGTGTTAAAGTATGAAATTTTTTTTAATGAGCTACATCATTTTAGTTGAAGTCCACGTTTTACAGATGAGCGAAATGAACATTAACCTGAAAAAACCCATGTTTTGAAAAAAGCCTCAAGCGATTTCGCATACCAATACCACTTGTAAGATACTTCTTTAAGATTTTTAATACTTTCATCTTTTCAATAAACATAATGAAATAAATCTAGTGGAATAAAAAAAATTTTGATCGACTTTCACTTACCCGGTCCCCTTAAAACTGGTAGCGACACCACAAAAGCTTGACATCCAACTAAAAGTAATTATTCCTGTATAATTTTGTTAACCCATTTATGCCTAGCGTCCCTTTTTTGGGACGGCATTTTCGCTATTAGTCGAAAACGTTATTTATTTTTCCTAGCCTTTATTCATGAGTAGTGAGCCTCAACCCTACAAAATATTTTAACGTGACCCAGTAGGATGTTGATATTTCGATTTTTATTCATAATGATTTTAAAAGAAATCATCCCTTTTTCAAGAAGTTGACATCAGAAATTTATTATTTCTGTTATCAGTAAAAATCGAAGAAAGTCGCAAAAATATCCAGGCACAAATGGGTTAAGCAGGAGTCCCTTATTCATCGTATACAAGCTTTTCAAAACTGTTAAAGTCATTGGTCTTTTTCTACGATGCTTCTATTAAACTCATGCTTGCTCTATATGAATCGGCGAGTGCAGAAACCACCTCAGTCACAAAAAGGAAAATTTTTTTCAGGAGAGAGAAAAAACTTCATAAAACTTCATAAATTAGGTAATATTTGCATGACAAACATAAATGCATGTTATGACAGAGGAAAAAATAAGTTTAAATATTTGAAAATTTGGAGGAGTTATGAAGTTTTTTTCTCTCTCCTGAAAATAATTTCCTTTTTGTGACTGAGGTGGTTTCTGCACTCACCGATTCATATACTTATTTCAAACGCTTTTCAGAAAGCTTAACGATTTTTTGGAGACTTCCAAGTTTGTTTTTCCACGGTAAAACAAAGAAATAATGACATCATCCACTTAATTCAAAAAGACTTTATTATAACAAAAACCAAGTTGAACTCATAAATACAATGCATATTCTTGAACATGCGAAACAGAGCAATACAAGGAGTTCCAAAATAACTCATAAAATATAATAAAAATACAATTTTTACTCGCCCCAAAACTTTTTTCTGTAAAAAGATTTGTATGCAGTATAAAATAACAGAATTGAGTGTTCAGTTTCTAAAGTTAAAACCTATTTAAATACCAAACATACAATATTGGAAACGTTTAAAAATATAAAGATCTAGAAACCAATGAAAAAAATTTATTATAAAATAAAATATTACATAAGTTTTAGTTTCCACATAAATTTTAATATAGTAACCAATTTCATAAATATTAGGCAATTTCGTATTATAAGCTTCTGTAGTTTGGGCTAGGCAAAATATTGACATACGAAAAAACGACAATACTTTCCGGTACACGTAATAGAATAATTTGCCTTTTATAGTGATAACCCCAAAAATTAACACATTTGGAAATTGCGAATAAAATGAGTATTGCAAATGCATGCATTTGAGTATCAGAACTATACTTGTTCAGACTACATACAGAAATTAAAATTACTAATCAATGTTAAATTACAATACTTAGGTTCAAGTATCATCACAAGATATCAATCATGTGAATTAATTTCAAAACAGATTTATAATAACCACTAACAAAATTCTAAGTTGTATTTTAACATGACATTGGGAAAAGAATTTCAAAGTATACGTCAAAGCACGTGCTTTGATTATCCTAACATTCGTATTCTCGTAAAGTACTATACGCGATTTTTAGTGCAATACATCCTTGTGTAGTACATCCATTTTCATAAGTGTTCAAAATCCTAAGAGAACAATACTGATAAACTTGAAGTGTAAAGTAGTCAATGAAAAACTAGAAAAGGGCTCTTTTGATCAATTTGGCTAACTCTGAAAAAGGAAATTGCAAAATAATTTACAAACTGAATAAACAGCTTGACAGAAATCCAATCGACTTAAAATTGATCCCTCTTATTTTACAGATTTTTTTACAAAACGAATGGCAACAATGAGTAAGAGTTTAACAGTTAATTTTATATCTTTCAAAATAGTCTGAAAGTGACTAAGGCTACATAACACCAAATACTTCCCATAGAATGTAATTTCATGCGAATCTTGTCATTTAACAGAATCATTTTATCATCCATGGCTTACACATACTATTCGAAATATATCGCTTTAATTTGATTAAAGATAATGAATTTTAAAAGTAAGAAAGCACATTAACAAATCTTCATGTCCAGTAATAAAAAAAGGTGTGCCACTTTGCATGACGTGGCGAAGTTATAAAAGATAGGCAAAATCCGAAACCTTAAGCTATATATATTTTTGAAAATAACTTATTACTTCTTAATGTGTGCTACACTTTTTTTTCGGGGCAAAAAGAAAGCAATATCCTACAGTATCCTGTCAAATATAGCTAGTCTCGCGGAGCATGTATAAATTATTAGTCATATACCGCGAATTAAAAATAAACTAAGATTTGTGCATGCAGGGCCATAGATCTGTGCATGCAGTTTTTGTGCTTGCAGACTTGTGCATGCAGTACCATTGTTATAATTGGGTTTTTTTTTTTTACTTATTTAAACCAGGTGCCCTTTTTTATTAATTTTGGGAACGATTAATATTGTTAAAATAAATTACTGAAACTTTATTAAGGCCGTCATGAACATAAGTGGTTAGTACGTTAGCGTTGTGCAATAACTAGGTAAGTTAATCATTGTCTAAAAGAATAAAAGTAATTAAATATCGCGAACCTGTAAAAGAAAATTTTGATATTCATCCTAAAAGAAAATTAAAACTGCAACATCCTGAAATAAAACTGGATAGACAGAGATTGACTCCAATAAACAAGCGATTAATTCAGCTCCAAATATTATTTATTCATTATATCTTACATTATTAATGAAGGTAAATCTCAATAACAAAAAATACATTTTTTCCCCCCATCAAATATTTATCATATACAACATAACTCTTACAATTAAATTAAAGGAAAACACTTTGTACCCTTAACATTAAGGAGCTGAAAAATTTTCTTCTCGTATTAAAATAAGGAAAATAAACATCGTTAACCAAAAAAAATATATATATTCTGAGTGGACAGAAAATAAAATAAATAATTAAAAAACTTACATGACCGGATCCGGAGAAAAATAAAAAAGATAAGAAGAAATATAGATATTTCTTCTTTCGCCGCGCTCATCGAAATCGAAGTCCCGTTACAAACTTTTTCTCCGCGGCACGTTCGCTCGCCGCATCACACCTCGCCTCCGATGTGTAAAGTAGTTTGTGCAGTAATATTTTTATTTTTTTTTTTAAGTTTCACCTCTCATTTTGCCAATACGATCTTTTTCCCATGCATGAGGTGAACTTTGGTCATCATATCGTCACCTTTCATGACGATGTATTGAATAATTATTATTTTAATTAATTTTGATCTCCTTATTCTTGCGCTGTTGTTTGTCTGCTCCCATGATGACACAGCTCTCTGGAATGTTGATTAATTTTCCATGTGTGTGCCCCTGCACTCGATATACCAGGCTTTATCCACTAGGGGGTGTAAACAAGATGGCGAAGCATCTTTTTGAAGTATCTTGGGACGTTTTTGGAAAAAGGAACATAAGGAGAGATACTTGGGAAAATAAAACAGTAGAGAATTTACTAAGCAAAATTACTTAATTATATAAAAAAAAAAAAAAAAAAAAAAACTAGAAACTCCGATTTTTCTTAAAGTTTCTATTGTAGAATATTTTAGTTTATAAAAAATAAAAATTGGCATTCCTTCAAAAATTTTACACACATAAAAAACAGTCCACTCGGAGAAAAAAAAGGAAAAAATGTCCACTCAGAAAGGTTATAACAAATCACCATTTACTACATGTCATAATTTGAAAATTCTTTTAAAGTTTGATTGAACAAAATAAAATCAT
>JAWZYV010019059.1:0-26275 GCA_038373885.1 Cheiracanthium punctorium
ATGATTTATTAAATTATACTTCAAAACTCATAAATATGAATATTATCTATGAATTTCATTTCCATTAGAACCAGTATAATTAAGAAACCTGGAAAAAAATTAGTTCCCTTTAGACCAGCAATCTTAAAAATATCAACTTTAAAGAGAATGTTAAGAGACTTTATACCAGATTCTACTATTCTGCACAACTTCATATTCAGTTTCCCATCAATAAAAGTTGAATACTGACGCAGTACCTATGAAGTTGAAAAACTGACTGAGCAAATAAAAATTAAAGGTTTGTGTTGCAAACTGTCAATTTGAGTCAAAAAGAAATGTGTACATGGCCTTTCAAGAAGTTAATATCGAAATAAAAAGCATTACTATACGAGTCTATAAGGCTTAATTCTGTGACAATTAGCTCTGCCAACCAAGCCTGAGATGTCACTCAGGCTTGGATTTTTTTTTTTTTTTTTTTTTTTTTTAAATGTTGGATTAAGTTTTTTCATAATGGTCCTATGTAAAGAATTCTCACCCACCCCCAAATTGTCATCACAAGTTTTAATATTAATGTTAGAAAACTAACTGATCAAACTGGGATTTCTTTTATGGCAGTCAAAACTATGACATTATAAATTAAATATTGTTTGAGATTGAGATTGATAAACTCTGCTACAAAATTAATGTCATATCAAAGCAAATGCATAATTTGTGCAATTTTAAATAGCTCATTGAAATTACAGAGTTTGACATTTCTCAAGATACTTAGAATTCTCAAGATTATCAAGATAATAGTAAGTAAACTATTTTCTTTTGCTAATCATGGAGGATTTAAATATTTAAATGTTCCACATGAATTTTTTTGCTTATTTTTACATGCAATCATAAACTTTTCATTGTTTTGGTTAGGTAATGGCAATTAGATTATGTATTTTAAAATATAAGATTTGTTATGATAAAAAGGATTTAAGAACAACATACATATTAGAACAATACTGGGCTAATATATATTTCACAGGGTTTTCATGAAGGGGGAAAAATGGGTAAGAATTTCTCACCCTTTCCCCAAAACTGAGCAAGATTTTTATAAAATGCCTGAGAATTTCTCACTATAGATGGGGTTGGGTAGATACCCTGCGGGTAAGGTATTTATAAATGGGTATTTACTCTGCCTCCGGTAAACACCCAAAATCAGGGTATTTGTGATTTTTAGTAAATCAGATTCAGTTTCATGCAATAAAAATATCCCAGTTGAGGAACAACTGTGTCCCCAAGAACCCCCCCTCTTTCCAATATTTTGAAATGAGAGTATTTTGAGCAGAATGAAAACGTTTTGTAGGGTGCGTGAATTTTTTGCAGTAATAATTTTTTAGTGAGAGAAAAAAAAAAAAATGTGAGATTCTCATGTTCTCACTCTCTAATGAAAACACTGTTTTATGTATATTAAAATAAAAGTTTGCTATATTCATTATTTTTCATTAGGCACCTTAAAATTAACTAATGATAAGTAATCCTACATTAATATACACACAGCAGTTTCAACAGAAGAGACTACCTAAATTTTTTATTTATTTGTTGTTGGTGGTTTGTTTGGAGGGGGTTTTTTTGTGGGAGAAGGGGAGATTTTAATAAAATGTTTGATGAAATTCAAAAATAGATACTTCAATATACCTGGATCTGATTTTTGCAAAGCAGCTTTCTCTTGAACACTTTGATATTTTTTTAAAAACAGCCAAAAGTCATCATATTCAGGAGTATGCCTACAGTGAAACAGAAAATAAAACATAAAATGTTATATATATATATACACTATACAATAAACACAGATAAATAAGTTTTAAGTAAAAAATAAAAGGGGGAAATTCAATACAGGGGCAGCAGGCCTATTTGACAACTTTATTTTTTGTTGCCAACGTCTACCTTCACATATTTTCTTTTTCTCATCAAACATAACATATAATCATATAATCATCAAACATAATATAACATATAAACATAACATATAATCATCAAACATAACATATAATATCCAATTCTGTTTGAATGGCACTGAAATCTGGAAATCTGCATTCGAACTCAAAGTGCACTTTTTTCAAGCCATCTTCATAATTCTTATTATGGATTTATAATATATAAATATATACATTCTTTCAATTTCCATCGGACCGGCAAATTAAAATTCCATCCACGGGCCGGATAAAACCTTCCGGCGGGCCGGATTTGGCCAGCGGGCCATAGTTTGCCCATCCCTGGTTTAAGACAGTAAAAATTATCCGTACGCTTTGTTTTACTACACCCACTCAAAAAAAGTATTAAGGCCAAATTTCTCACTTCAGTTTAGTGAGTAACTAATTGGTTTCTGAAATTTGCACAGCTCGAAATTAAAGACGTTATTGTTATTTGTTGATATATTTTAATGGTATGTCATTTAAGTTTTTATTGCTTATAATTTACTAAGCTAATAATTATTTATTCAAAAGAATATGCAGTGAATGTTTTTAGAAACAAATTTATTCATTCATTTATTTTTGGCAGGCAGTGCCAAGTTCCCTTTATGAGTTAAACCTAATTTTATGTTTGTCTGTGGTTTAAAGTTTGCATTTCTATAAGGGCAAATTTTTAAATTCAAGTACCAAACATTTTAATTTTGCTCTGTAAAACCTGGGTTTTTTCACTCTGAGCCCCTTTTTTTTTTTTTTTTTTTTTTTTTTTTTAAACATAAAACACAACATTTTCACCCGGGTTTTTTAAATAAAACCTGCCCTGGTTGGGCTTTTTATAAAAAAAACCTGGGTTTTTTTACAAACCTGATTTCAACACTTGTTTCTTTTAATTTTCATACCAATTTTTAATAAATGTTACTTTCTTTGTTAAAATAATCATGAAACAGATGAAAATGTAGGGTAAAATACAAATGAAGGGCTGTTTTATTTGATTATATTTTTTTGAAGGGGCCATTTAATCCATAGTAATTTTGTGAGGGGTGTCATTTTAATCAATTGTAATTTAAGTGAAAGGCTGCAAAATGGACTCAATTTTTGTCTGCATCGATCCCTGACATGTTATTTTTCAGCAAGTCTCTTTTCTAGTTTAATCTCTTGTCTGTTTGTTTATCTTCTACCCATAATATTTTTATTAGCATTTTTATTTAATTTCTTGTATTAGTATTTTTAAAATTATAAATTTGTGATTCATTCTCTGTTCTCTAGTAGTGTTTTGAAACATTGCAGTTCCTAGAAGAAACAAGACTTTAAAGCAGAAAATATGCCAAAATATCGATTTTTCAACAATTCCAATGAGTGGGTTCTAGCAGGAATCAATCTTCTTAAAATTATGTAATTTCTGTGGGTATTTATCTATTTTGCCATCAGTCCATCAAGATGAGGAATTTTTCATTGACTAGAATGACCGACAGTAAAATACATAAGTACTTTCTGGGTGGTATAACGTCTTTAGAATAGTACTTGCTGCAATATTTGTTTACATTATTAAATTTATTTTAAGAAAACAGGTGGAGGAGCTTAAAACTAACTAAAATTATAATTAAACCAAAACTTTGTATACACATGCAAGCTGATAGTAATCTGTTTAAAAGATAATACTCTACATTAAATATAAGCCATTGAAAAGAAATCACAAAGTTAACACGCGAGGATTATTTACGATGAATTTGACGATTTATAGAATTGAAACTGCATTAAAATATGCAAAATTAAATTCCTGTCTTCATTTCATTATTTTGCGTATTTTCACGCAATTCTACTGTTTTCGATCGCCAGTGTTGAACCACATCTACGTTATACTAGTAGTATTAAATTATTAAGGTAATATGTATTTTTCCAGCAGCGATGAGAGCGGGAAGGGGAAGAATAGGCTCTCCCTGGACATAGATTTGGACGCCAAAATAATTGCCAAGTAGGGGGTGTACCAAAGCTGCGGCATAAAGACTTACTTTTTGATTTTTCCTCTAGTGCTAAAAAATATTTTGTTTAAAGTACTCCGATAATTTATCCATGGAAAATCAGGAGTACAGTACTTTAAGTATTCTTTAGATGATGTAGCTTTTTCATCATCAGAAAGTGGAGTTTTGGCTTCTTTTGAATCAAATTTCCTTCTATGGTAATAGTCACTCCTAAGGTTACTGGAAGTTTTTGAATGACTTGAAGATTTGTGGTGAAGTCTTTCGCATTCTTCAGATTTATCCATTTTGTTAACTAGTGTATGAAAGACTTTCTAACAATTCCTTAACAAATGAAAAATTACTTCAACAAGGTGATTACTGTGAGTCTGATACTTAATCATGAGATTAATTTACACTGTGTCAATTAAGAAGGAAATAAAAAGCACTAGAGTACTTCCAGCTCAAACATTTTGTCGAAATATTTTTCGTTTGTTTACAAACTATTTACTTAGTGTTGCCATCTTCTTATACAATACATCGAATGGAAGCTGTTGCCAAAAGATTGAATCCGAAAGTATAAAAACGATTCAGTCTTTTTGGTCCGGTTTCCGAATTTGTTCGTAACAAATTGTTACGAACCCGATTTCATTCCAAATAATTCTTCATTTTCATTTTGTCCTGATATTTGTCACATAATAAAATTACCAATTCATTTCGAAATTTATTCTTTTGTTCTGATTTCGTGTTTTTTGATAGTGCTTCGACACTTCCATATTAATTTCTTCATAGGCGTAATCTGGGGGGGGGAGGGGCAAGGGTGGACAATTGCCCCTGCAGTTTTAAAAATTGCCCCCCTAGTCTAAAAAGGTCAGGGGGCAAAGTTATGATTTTGAACTCAAATCATGCATTTATAACCCAAATATACTATCAGATTAAAAAAAAAAGAAAAAAAATTCCCCTGCAAAAATCAACAAAAGAATCGAGTCACAGAAGCTTTTCAACCCAACAGGAACGATGGCAGATTCTACCAAATGGCCAAGCTAGATAATTTCTCAGGAAAGCAAAAATCAAGGGGCAGCGATTTTAAACTTGTCTGAAATCAATTGTTCAGCGTTAGAAAAAAAGACCTGTTGCTGTAAATAGTGAGCAAAAAGAGGTCATTTTCACAGGCAATGCCGCAATTAGAGTTTATGTCATCCGGGGCAAACCGTAATTAGTTTCGTGTGCATAGGCGCCCATAGTAATTTTCAGAGGGGGGGCAAATTTAAAAAAAAATTCTAGAGGGGGCAAATTTCAAACTTTTAACAAATTTAGTTCTGTTTTGGCCATTTGTTAACATAATGAGACATTAACTTAAAACTTTAGGGGGGGCGAGTTCCCTACCTTGCCCCCCTCTTATGGGCGCCCATGGTCGTGTGCCCCCTCGCATGGAGCCACGCCTCATCCCAAGAAACTATAACTGATTTTGGCATACCATTTAGAATGTCTCCCGGTGCTTGTCCCCGCTTGCCCCCCCTCTCCTTTAGTTGCCGCCCTGTCACAGGTTGGGGCCAGTTTCTCATTTATATTTTAATGAACCTAATTTTGGTGTTTGAAGGTCAGTAGCAGAGAGACAACGCACTTTTATGATAGGGCACACTTGATTTGACAGACGACTAATTGCGAATTCAAATGCGACGCAGTTTAAGAGAACAAGAAACGGTCTGCGATTTTATGATTTATATCTGCTGCCAGGGGCAACTAGGGACACATGCCCCAGACTTGGTAGGGGGCTCCAAAATAAGTTATGGTTCCATGGGAGGGGGCCGTTCTAGTTGGTTCGTCGTGAGAGATAAACTCTAGTTGCAGTACTATCTAAGTCAGTATTTCGATACCTTTAACCCTTTTAGATTTTCATGCATTAGAAAAATATAGCAACAAATCTCCTCATTACTTCCTACTAATAGCGTTGCTCCCAGCAATACGGAGAAGCAACGTTCGACACAGAAGGGGAACCTTCACTGCTATTGTTTATAACGATCTGCTGATGTGCATACATGGGCGCCCATAGTAATTTTACTAGGGGAAGGGGCAAATTTCAAAAAAAAATTCTAGAGGGGGACAAATTTCAAACTTTTAACAAATTTAGTTCTGTTTTTGCCATACATTTTCTGTTTTGTCCATGTTAGCATCATAAGATATAAACCTAAAACTTTAGGGGGGGGGCAAGTTCCATACCTTGCCCCCCCCCCCTTATGGGCGCCCATGTGTGCATATAATTCTATTTTCTAGCATTTCAAAAAAATCGTTTAAAAGTCTAGCTAAGATAATATCTCAGAATATTAGTTTTCTTTAGAGTATATGTACATTCACCTAATTTATATACCTACCCCCCCCCCTTTTTTTTTCGTGAATACGCCTTCAACTCAATAACATACATAATTTATCAGGGGTCAATCCAGGAATATTTTCCAGGGCCCCATTTTTGTAAAAACTGCCTATTTTTGTGAATTTTAATGCTTAATTTTGTGAATTTCAGAACTTTCTGTTAAATTTCAAGCCAAATTTTAATAAAAGTCACTTTGTTTGTTAATTGATGAAACACATTAAAATGTAGGGTAAAATGCCAATGAAGGGCAGTTTTAATCGACTGTATTTTTGTGAAGGGGTTCCGTTAAAATCGATTGTAATTTTGTTAAAGGGCCTCAAAACGAACCCAATATTTGTTTGTATCGACGCCTGTTCCCCGCTTATGCCGAACTCTTGATTAATGAAGTCACGCTAAAAGTCGTTCCAGCTCTTCAAATTATTAAATATCTTTTTCCACATTATTTTTCTAAAAATATTTACAATATCAACCCCCTCCCCCCTCCAAAAAAAAAGAATAAAAAAATAAATAAAAATAACGTACTGGACTCTCTTAAAAATTTAAAATTTTCTGACCAAGTCAAGGAAAAATATGAACATTGAGCTTAGAATGCTGTAAATTTAGCAGGTCGCTAACATTAAAGGAAGTGCCACGGGAACAGAGGTTACAGAAAATAGAAAATGTGCAGTGCAATGAGTTTCATTGTAATGTATTTCAAACCCCGCAAGACAAGCGGCTTTTTAACAAGGCATAAAATGATCGTTTTTCTGGACCTACAAACAAAACATAAGAACATGTCATCACTAAATGACCATTAAGATTCTGTGAAAAATTGGAGTGATTTAAATGTCGAACGCGGCCCTTTTATCTCCCGTTAACGCAAAAATCAGTCACATCTGTGTTAACTTAAATAGAATAGGACCAGTTTTTCCCGCAAGCATAATGACTTTGTGCGAGAAGGGAGCTTTAAAAATTTTTGTATGTAACATCATGTTTTATATTTCAAGTCTGTTGTTAATCTTTCGCTACCTGGTTGGGGGGGAAATACCATGAGCTGCAAAGATGGATTACAAAGAGTAAGCTAAACAGGTAAATGATGTCTGTGTGTCAAGTTTGGTTAAGTTAAATGAATTTTACCAGCCGGATATCTGTATCTTGCAGTGAAATATTAACTTGTTTTGTGTATGAGTACAGGTAAGTAGTTTCCGTAATTTGCGTGTCAAATCGGTAAATTTTAAATAAAGTATTAGCCTGGAGAAAATACTACAATGTAATGATCATTTGGGTTTTTTGTCAGGAATTCGTTAAGGAGAAGACATCCATTATAGTTGCGCTTTGAGGGGGAAAATTAGTTTTGTTTAAATTAAAATTGATGCCTCTCCTTACTTATTGGAAAGACCCTTTGAAAATCAAAGTCGGCCGCTTCAGTTTTTGACCGTCAAATGTTTCTTGACAGTCAAGCCCTGCTAATGTCCAGTGGCTGTGGAGGTTTTTTTTTGTTTTTGTTTTTGTTTTTTTGTTTTTTGTTTTTTGTAGTGATTTGCAATTTACAATCCTTCCAATGAACTTTGTTTTGGACGTTACACACAGACTCTACCGCTAAAAGCTGATTCGGTCCCCAGTGATATCAGAGGCTGTGGAGTTGGTTTGATAAAAGGGGGAAAAAAGTAAGCCCTTTTATCTATTTTATTAAATATACTTGTTGCACTATTTACTTTTTGTTTTCAAGAGTTAAATATAACTGTTCTCAAATTTCATCCGTTTTAGTACAGTATTTTTTCCATTGTTATAGAAGAAGTATTTTATGATTTATTAATGACTATGTCATTTTATCTATCACCCCCTTTATTGAAAATTGTCCGAAAAATGTGTCTCAAAAATGCGACATAAAAGTAAGAATAAATTGTTGAGTATTGAATCGTTGGTTTTTTTATTGTGCAATCTCTTTCGTTACCTGAATAAACCTTTATCTACTTAACTGTAACTGTGCTCGCGCACGCAATCTTTTTACTTCTTCTATACTTTTTTCACTTAGCGTAAATACGGGTTAAGACTCTTTAGAAAGACCCCCATGGAGGGCACCCCGCCCATCGGCCTAGAGCGCACGCGTAGCTAATAAGCCGTAATCCCACAAACACAAACAAATATATACTTTTTTCCTTTGATGTTATATTGTTATGTGATGTGCCTGTTTCTTCCGTTCTAATAAAATGTTTTGTTAAAATCCCACGTTTACTATGTTTGTGCCATAACTCTGCTAACATTTCTAAAAGGTTATGGACACCAGATGGATTAATTTATTTATTTGCTGATTTTTAACGTTCGTTTTAAGAAGGCTGTATCATTCATCCTCAAACTGGCGACTGGAACTTGGCGAATTAAAACGCTGAAAAAAATAATTACGAAAAAAGTTAATTACGAAACATTGAAAATGCAAATGAAAGCGCTTTTAATAAAGAATGATGCCTGAATTCATGCATCAGGTTCAAAGCCTAAACCTGAAGTTTTGAAAATGACGAAAAATCACAAGAAGAGTTCGATACGTGGGTCCAACCAAATGGACGAAAAAGCTAAAAGAAGATATAATTCTATGTATATCGCCATTTGAACTCAAACAAATAAAAATTTGTGACACTTCATCAGATGTCTGGGAAAAAAGGGAGAAATCTATCAGTCTAAAGCCGCGTTTCTCAACCTGTGGGGCGCGACCCCCCAAGGGGGCGCAGAGCGTTTACAGGGAGGGCACGAGAAAAACCAAAGAGCAAGTAGTGATGCATGCTTTTAAAAAAATCATGTTATTTATTCTCATTTTTACTCAAAATATAACCATTTTCGTTTAAAATGTTCATTCAAACTTTACTGATAACATTATTTCGTAGAAAGTTCAACTAAATGTTCAGTATTAAAGATTAAAAAACTGAATGTATGCTGAAAAATGTGAGGGGAGGGGCACCATCGTAAGTTAGCCTTTGTTGGGGAGGGAGGGGGGGGGCGAAGGTTAAAAGGTTGAGAACCGCTGGTCTAAAGGACCTGCTCGTAAAGCTGCATTAATGAAATCTTTAATTCAATATAAGATACCCGACTCGTCTAATGGAATTCACGACCATTTGAGAAAATTCTTCGATATAGTGGACAGACTTTCAGAAATGGATATTAAAATAGACGACGACTTGCTGACTGTAATGCTGTTATATAGCATCCCTTTTACTTTCGACAATTTCCGATATGCTATGGAATCAAGAGATGAGCTTCCGAAGCCAGAAATATTCAGAATCAAAGTAGTAGAAGAATTCAGTGCCAGGCGTAACGATGATAGACAAGCGGAAGACTCAGGTGCTTTCGTGGCTGCTCCTAGAAAACCTGCGTCTAAAAATAAAAGTTATGGAAAGTACTCGGGCCAGCCGACTTATAAAATTAAAGATGCATCAAGAATAATTTGTAAAAGGTGTAAACGCATCGAGCACTGGGCTAGCGAATGTGAAAGTGGAAAAAAGAATAATTTTAAAGATAAGCCCAACAGCCTGGGATTCTTATCCACTCTGGATGACTCGCCAATAGGGCGAAATACAGCAACCCTACTCGCCTAAAGCTCTCTCAACAATATCAAATAACGAAAAGCAAAATTTTTGGTGTGTTAAGATAAATACTAAAAATTATATAAGTTACTTCAGTTATCATCGACCCACGTTTGCATTTGCAAGGAAAGGTCAGGAAACCCTCCTACTTCCAGTCGCTGAATTAAATGAAGAATAAAAGAAAAAGAAAAAGGGGTGAGAGATAAAATGACATAGTCAATTAATAATATCGTTTTAATATGGCAATAATAAAACTAAAAAATTAGGGGGGTCTCCCCTGACGAGGCTCAAGACCGAATTTATAGTTTATATATATATACACTTTATCAATGGATTATCTTGGGATTCCACATTACGTAAGTCAGCTATTCTATATTATATATATATATGCATACGTGTGTGTGTGTGTGTGTGTATGGGCACGCATACATGGACTTTCATTTAAAACGACTTTTGCCCCCCCCAGTTTCGAAGCCCAAGTTACGCCCACGAATTTCTTTTCATTAGTGGCGGGGGCGGCACGATATCACCTCCACGCGCATGATACGGGGCCTTCGCAATTAGTAACGGGCCTGCGCGTGTATTTTGATGAGCCATCCAAAGAGGCCTACGGATGCTCGAGTCTTCACGTATACATCAGGCATTTCTTAACCTTCCCAGTGCTTTCAAACGTTATTTAATGTAGTTTTAAGTAGTAATTGTGTTACTAATTCAAGTACGAACTCATGATTAATTTGTTTGCTATGATACATATTGACATAAAGAAAATAGATGTATATAATTTGAAGGGAAAAGAAAGTAGCACTTACTCTCATGATTCACGATTGCTTATTTTAGTTTCACAAGTGGATATTTAATATACTTTAAAATAACTAAATACACAAATGAGAAAGACATTTTTATAATGAATATTTCATGAACGTAGTCGTATTTCCTACGTTATTTTAAACAATTCAAGATTAATCTTTAACAAATGATGTATTAAAGCGCATTTCTGTGTTTTCGGGATTTCCTGTATATTGGAGAAAATTGATAAAATACGCTCTATAGCGCGATCGCTGAATTAATTATTCTTTAATAAAGACATTTCATGTAGTATATATTATTCTTTTGTCGCTTTCTCAATGGAACTTTGGAATTGAGCAAGCATAATGAGCGCTTGTACAAAATATTAACTACATTTGAAGTTTCTGTATAAACGGGCAAAAATCAATAATTTATAATTTACTGTATTTCTGCACTGTACCAGATGTAAGTCTGAATCACATAATCAAGGCATATATAACTGATAAATAACATTTTCAACAGGCAAAATTAAATTGTCTAAATAGTATCACAACGTGATGCTTATTTACAAGAATAAAAACTACCCAAGTAAGTAATACGCGATTTCTGATTAAAATAATTTATTTATAAATAACACATGAGTAATTATTCACTAAACATGATTTACATACATATTTTTAGAATTTTTAAATACATTTTAAAAGTGTTCACGTACCTTTACATTCAGAGCAAAATGTTCGAATTTTAGATTAAATTTTCATGAAAGAAAATGGCGCAAGATTCACAAAACGATTACCTACATCTAAAGTTCTTTAGTACGACAAAAGTATAAAAAATTGTTTTAAAATAATAAAATAATATAACATTTATAATACTTAGAATAATAAAATAGAACGCTGTGACTGGGGGAAAACAGGCCTCAATGATAAACTCATTTTTAGTGATGGCAACTCATACGCAGGCCCGTTGCTAATAACGACGGCCCCGCACGACACCAGGCAAATGAAGGCCGGTAAAATGTGTTCCTTTTGGCTCAGTTGGATTGCGCCGAATTCTAGCACCCAGAGAGAGACTCACTATGGCACAGTGGTTATGTCACTGAAAATGGTAGACGGCCGAAGTGTGAAGGTCCTGGATTCGGATCCCATCGCGCGGTTGTCGATCTAACGGTCTGGAGCTTTGGTAGGTTTTCTCCAGATGTGACGTGAATACGCGTTAGAACCCTTTGAAAGTCCTCTACCAAAGCAACGCCCCATCCTTGGCAGATCGCCCTAGCGTAGCGTTGCCATAATCACATAAACAAACATCTACCACCCAGAGTTCTCTGGTTCTAAACCGGATCCCGCCCCGATTCCGTACATTGATGACCCGGACTACGAACACGCATTCTCCTTCTCGCCTACAGCGACAGATAGCACCAGCACCGACCTCTTCCATCTCTCGCTCGGCTCTTTCAAAGTCCACAACGAGTGGCAGCAACCTCACAAAGTCCACGACGAGTGGCAGCATTCCATAACGCTTGGAACATCGTTTATTTATCTATTTGCCAGGTGAGGACAGCTCACATCACTTACTGTGTCGTTTAGAGCTATGCACTTCCTTCCCGGAGTTTCTCGCAACAATTTTTATCCGCATCAGAAGGTGAAGGACTTCTGAATATTGGCAGCTCTCGGAAACTGCTAGCGACCGCCGAGAGGACTTTCGGAACCACGTACTTAACGTGCACGTACACCGCATGCAAACGGTGGTCTTAAATGGTAAGCTGGTATCGAACTCGCAACCTTCGACTCTATACTCAGACTCCGACTGACTCTAGGGGGGGGGGAGAAGTGGGGCGGCGCGAGATCACCTCCGTGCACATAACCGTCAACGACAACACAACACCCGGCAGTTGAAGGCCAGTCAAAGGGGTACCTTTTTGACGAGCTGGATTGCGCCTCATCCTACCACCCAGAGTTCTCGGATACAAAACCGGCTCCCGCCGCACGCTCTCCCAACACATTCTTGAAGATTTTAATAGTATTCTTGAAATAATAGCTACAGTAAAATACAGCAAAAGCGCATCGAAATCTAGCTTAACCCTTTGAGGCGCAACCCTTTCCCAAGGCTGAAAAAAGGGCAGCCGTTGCCATCGCTCGACTTAACTACCAGCAAGATGGCGGATGATCGAAACTTTCATCGCGTGCCACAGATCTAGAGACCCTTTTTGACGCAGCTGGCTGTGCGCGAGCACAGCCAGCTGTCGTGATTCTTGAGAGCGAAAATTAACATTAAAATCTCCAGTAAGAATCATCGGTAATTCATGATAATTACTTAGAATCCAGGAAGTGTCCATGTTGTAGTATTATTCTTTAACTGTTTTCTTATACCATTGTTCCATCTGGAGGTTGGGTTTGAATGGGGGGAATGTCCATAGTCTAGTATTATACTTTAACTGTGTTCTTTAACTGATGTTTTCTTCTGTTAGTTGGGTTCGAATGCAGGTACTGTAATTTTTTTTTGTGTTTTTCTATCACAGTATTCATAAGCGTTGATTTCGTCTGCTGGTAGGTTTCGAATTATTATTCTGTATCCGTGTTTTTAAACTGCAGGTTCTGTCTATTGTTTGGCATTGATTGCAGCCAGAGTCCGTTTCTTTGTGGTGTTCCATCCCCGTATTAAACCGTTGCTTGCTCCGTCTTGAGGTTGGGTTAGAATCCACGGAGTGTCCATTTGTTATTCTTTTATTTTGTTCTTAAACCGTTTGCAGCCAGCTTGCAGCAGTTTCTTTGTGGTGTTACATACCCGTATTCTTAAATCGTTGTATATATATCATTATACATATATATATATATTATTACTATATATAAATATATATATCATTACACTATATATATATCATTATTATTGCGTTCACACAAACTACATTCTTCTAAATTTACTAACATTTCTTAAAATACAGCTTTTGGGCAAAATAATAACAGACATGACATACATAATATTTAGGAGTTTAATGGCCTAACGGCTAATGTAACTGGCATTTGACAAATAATAATATCACTTCGCTTCGAAACTATTTCCTATAATCATTACGAAATAGTATTCTAAGACAATTATGTAATTAAAACACATCTGAAGCTAGTAATTACTATATATCACGTTCTTAAGTTTATGCATTTAATTTTTTGAAGTTCTGCTAATTCAACGATCTCCATTTACTTCGCCTCGATAGAAATATAAACAACCTGAGATGCGCAGAAAAGCCCAGTGGTGTAATAGTTAGCGCACCGCGCTGCCGTCCCACAGGTCTGGGGTTCGAATTCCAGGCTGGGCAAGGTCGACTCAGACTTTCATCCCTTGGGTGGGTCGATAAAATGAGGACCAAGCTTGCTTGGGGTCAAGCATTGGGGGCTTCGCGTTAGGCTGACCACCTGGCCGAGGCATATGCATCCGCACCCCAGAGACTATGGTCGCGAAGGCGCGGTTGGGCAGCGCAGGCCTAGGCCCCGCAGAGGGGCTGTTGCGCCAATGTTTGACTTTTTTTTTAGATGCGCAGTTACCCAGTGTGCGTAGCGCCATCTGTTTGCAACTACGGCGTTATCCAACTTTCTAAGAGAAGTGTCCCCACCTATAAATTTACCTTCGTAGGATCGAGGTATGATCCTCCAACAGTGTTCTTAAATGAAAATTTCCCCGGGCTGTGTTAGGTTCGTTTGCAGCCACTGTCCCTTTAATTGTGGTGTTCCATCCCCTTGTTCTGTCTGGAAGTTTGGTTAGAATCCAGGAAAACAGTGGCGTAGCTAGGGGGGGGGCAAGGGGGGACATCTGTCCCCGGGCGCAGCACCAAAGGGGCGCCAAATCGATGTTACGAAATTTTAGAAGAAAAGAAAGGAGTTGTGTTTGTATTTTTATTTGTTGACAGAAAAAGAAAAAATAGAACAATCACAAATGAATTTTTTTATAAAGTTATAATCAAACTTTTCACAATGACTTGTACAGGAAATGTTTGTAGCTATTTCAGAAGATTTTCTTTGGAAATCGAGTTGAGCTTCCCCATTCCTTTTTTCTTCTCTCTTGAGGGCTTCTGTATCGTGTAACTGCGTTTTTTATATTGGGCCATTTCTGTCTCTGACTATATTCCTAGGATGTTCCAGAATTCTTGTTTACAGTATTTTATCAAGATCAAAACATTACTCAAGTTTTCCCAAACTTTTAGAATGATCTTGGAGGATTTCGTTTTGGATATTTATGGTGTTACAAATCAAACTTTTATGCATTAGCCATGGTAAAAAAAAAAAAAAAAAAAAAGACCTATATATATGATTAATCGGTAATAGAGAATGGCATTCTCAAACCCAAAATACTCTCTTAAATTCAGATAAAGTTTTTCTCAGTTTTGAGTTCAAAATAGCGCCTCTCCGAAGATAGCGCCCCTTGCTTATCTTGCTTACTGTGTCGGGGCGCTCCTGTGTACGATCCACCCGTTTGGTAATTAATAACGCAACTTTTAATATAACTCTTATTAGTATAATAAAATGCAGTATTATTTCTAATAAGAACGTATAAAAGATTCCCCGATCACTATACTAGTGTAAAATTATTCTTTTTAAATTATTTAAACAATCTTGTATTTTAGATAAATTTAAACTTGATTTTTAACATTCATTAATAAAAATTTATTCTTTATACAATCATTATCAAAAATCAAAGCTGGAATCATTAAAGCTGTGGCCCACAGTTCAGTCTTCAAATTGAACATGAGGCAAAATATTTTTCAATAACCCGTGTATGTTTATCTAGAAAGTGCAAGAAATCAGTCGTAAATTTTTTGACTCCTCAGTTACCTTGTTGCCGGAAGACTATCGTCCAGAGGTTTCAGTGTATTCATTATGTCTACGCGTAGACCACCTATTATGTACTATCATCCGGTACTTGAGTCATAAATTACGTTCTGGATGCAGTGGCGGCTCATCCATTTGAGGAGATGAGTACGTGAAGCCCCAAAGTAAAATATCTATATAAATAAAATTAGACTTTTCTGTACACTTCTTGGAATTCAAAAATTTAAAAAGTTTGTCTGTCTGTCATTCTGTCCGTGACGCTTTTTTGTTTAAGTATCACGTAAAAACGAGTGAAGCGAATGATATGAAATTTGGTGTCATGATAGATGGTCACTCAACTTAAAACATAAGCGTCGAATTTTTAAAAAATCTTCATTAGATTTCGAGATTTTGTGAAAATCCTTTCAAACTGCGTAAATTTGTGTTCCAGCATCACGTAAAAACGACCGAAGCGATTGAAATGAAATTTGGTATCATGATTGGTGGTCACTCAACTTAAAACATTGTCGTCGAATTTTTAAAAAATCTTGATTAGATTTTGAAATTTTGCGAAAATTGTTTCAAACTGAGTGAACTTTTGTTCACGCATTACATAATAATGATTAAAGCGAATGATATGAAATTTTGTCACATGATGTTGCTCAACATAAAGTATAGGTGTCCAATTTTTTAAACATTTTGATTAGATTTTGAGATTTTGTGAAAATTCTCTCAAAATGCGGTTATATTTCTTCAAGCATCGCGTAATAACGACTAATACGAAATTTCGTGATATGATAGGTAGTTGCTAATCTTAATTTATAGGTGTTGAATTTAAAAAATATTTTGATTACATTTTGAGATTTTGCGAAAATCGTTTTAAAATGCTGAAATTTTGTTCCAGCATCACGAAATAAAGACTGCAGAGAATGAAACGAAATTTGGTGACATGATAGGTTTCAACTCAACTTAAATTCTAGGGTTCCAATTTTACAAAAATGTTGATTAGATTTTGAGATTTTGCGAAAATTATTTCAATATGCGGAAATATTCGTCCGCTCATCACATAATTACGACTAAAGCGAATGAAATAATATTACTAAGTTACTCTCTAACCTGTAATATTTTAACAATGTACATAGGGCCGTGGTAGCCCAGTGGTTAAGGCGTTGAGCTCGTAACCGGAAGGTTGAGGGTTCGATACCGGCATACCACTAAAGACCACAGTGTACATGCGGTGTACGTGCACGTTAAATCCTTGGTTCCGAAAGTCCTCTCAGCGGTCGCTAGCAGTTTCCGAGGGGTGCCAATATTCAGAAGCCCCCCCCCCCCCACCACCTTCTGATGAGGTTCCAAATTGTGGCGGGAAATTCCGGGAAGGACGCATATGTAGCTCTAAGCGACACATTCAGTGACGCGAGCTGTCCTCTCCTGGCAAATAAACAATATACATAAAAATTATAACTTCGCTTTCTTTACTTTGGCAGCATTCTACATCCATTCTGTGTATTCCTACAATGCTAACGAAAGTTCTTGCTTTTTGAAATTTGCATTCATTTTTTTTTTTATACTAACCCGTCAACGGCGGGTACTTCAGCTAATATAAAATAAACACATTGACAAATTATTATTTTTTTAAAATATTAAGTACACTTCTAGATTTTTTGAATTTAAAACGCCAGTTTTACTCCCTTCCCCCACTATTATTAAAATACTCTTATTATGGCTAACGCACTGTAGTGTGGGTTCTACAGTACAGCCTTTAATCGATCGCTCGTGCGAACGGAAAAATTCCCTTCTGATCCGCTCTCTGAGAACAGAAGCGGAGAGAATTGAGAAGCAGTACGGCTCTTCTGATATCATTCCGTTCGCACATTTTCGGTGTGGACAAGGGACATTTTTTGCGGTTATCTCTTCCGGATTTTCCCTTGGTTTGTTACGTTCGGTTAGTTAATCCATTTTTATTTCATTTTCTTATTATTTTCTTCATTTCTATCCTTTTTCCACTAAATATTTTTTTTAGAAACTATTTAGGTAGTTTTCCACTAAATATTTTTTTTTAGAAAAATATTTTTTTTAGAACCCCATATTTTTTTTTAGAAACTAGTGTAAATAATTAAGATGGGAGCAAAAGAAGTGTTTCGGAGCTAAAGCAGGGACAATTTTCAATACTATCCTTTGACAAAAAATTGAAATAAAATGAATCAAGACTTGTACCTTTGCTAACACTTATCTTGGTGACGAAATGTAAGACAAAATATTACTTGTTTTCTTTCAGTTGCGTGCATTGTTTTCCTTTAACTGCTGGAAACGCAAATATATTTTAATTTGTAAGGTGCGTTGTATCTGCCTATTTAATTTTCGACATTTGTTTTGTGAACCTCCATTTAAATAACCCACGAGCCGCCACTGTCTGGATGCTCTCTCGTAATTCGGGGACATGTCAACGTGAGATATTTTTTTCTCATATGATTCTACTTAGTCTTTCATTCCTTATATAGTAATAATCTGCTGTACTCGTCTTTTTAAAAAGCTGCATATTTAAATAGAAACTGCTTTAAAGTCTGCGTTTCTGGTTCTCCTTCCCAAGAGAACCTTCAAGTTAAGGTAAGAAATATTGTACTTTTGCAGTTTTCTATATTGCTGAATGCTAATTATGATTTTTTGAAATAAAAATGCGTGTTTAAAATTTTTCAGTGCTTAAGGTTGTTCTTTTAATTATATTTTTACAAGTAATAATGCAAGAAATAATACAAGTTTTGAGCATCTTCTCGGAAAAAAAAAAAAGTTGATATCAGTAACTGGAAAAGAATTCAAAATGTCTTATATTTCAAATGCCAGAAAAAAAAAAGCCCGAAAAAAATTCATTTTGATCCGTTTGGTAATCGGGTCAGTAAAATATTCGAATTGTAGAAAATAAATGCCATCATACGTACATTCATTATTAGCTGGTGTGCATAATCTATCGAAGTGCAAATCACTATACGAGATACATGGTAAAGCAAGTATAAATTAGTTTTGACCTGACATAAATATTAAATATAGTTAATTCGACTGCTGAAGAAGGATAAAACATTTTTATTTCACTGACATATGCCCACCCCCCAATGGTAGGGACTAAAGTCCGCCTGAATGTGGAGAGTTAAAAGGGAATTTTTTAAAAAAAATAGAAAATTGTCAGTTAATGAATTAAAATGTTTTATTCTTAAAACTTGTCCTCAGATTATTTCTATCACTTTTTTCACATAACGAATTACGTTGATAATGGGCTTCTATGGGTAAATGGTATGGCGTTCTATGGACAAATGGTACAGAAGGTTTTGATGTTAAAAGAAAGTAGCTGTAATCGGCAAACAAGCCAAAATGCAATCAAGAAAGGAAGGGGGTGGGGGATTTAACGTATTTTAAATAATTGCATTTTTTAATCACTTTTTTTTATTTAAAATTTTTTTTTAATTTTCAGATATTACAGTTTTCTGAAGAACTTTTATGGGTTTGCCCTTTCCCTTTTTAGGGGGAGGTGGAGGGGGGGCGCAAAATCTTCAGTTGTCCCCGGGCGCTGGTAACCCTAGCTACGCCTCTGCAGGAAAAGGGTTCTTAAACTGACGTTTCCATCTACTGTTCCCAGGGACCGATCTACGCACTTTGGGGCCAAGGGCACAGATACTTTTGGGGACCCCTGCACAAAAAAATTCTGCAGAATATTACTTAATTAAATTAAGTTAAAACCAATTATCATTCCTAAGTTAACCATACGTAAACATTTACAAATCAGTAAAATGTCACGACAGATACCACTTATATGAATTTTTCGATTTTGAAATGTTTTTATGGGTATTTACAGCCGTCATACACCTTTGAAAAGATAAAAGGAGGAGCATGCTCAGGTGTTCGAACGAATTTGCGAATATCGAATATATCGAATGTCGAATCGAATGCATAATTTTTAGCGTTACAAATTACATTAAATTAAAAATTTTGAATATTTGTGATGAATGAAGTAATCAGAAATTTTTCTCTTGACAGATAAATTTAGTAAATATTATGATAACATAAAAGGAAGTTTTGGGGGCCCTTAAAAATCGGGGGCCCAGGGCTCGTGCCCTGAATGCCCCGCCGTAAATCAGTCCCACTGTTGCGGTTCGATTGCAGGCAGGTTCCATTTCTATGTGATTTTCCGATACCATTGTATATTATTCATCTAAAAATAAGGATTATCGAGAACCTACTGTGAGGCTGGGATTACATGTAAAATGTTATGTTGGGTGTACCTTCAAAACGCTTATGGATATATAAATAAAGATTGATGTCTCTAAGATACGGCTCTTGACTGTTTTTCTCTAACAGGTTCCGCGTATTTTTACACGATGAATTCGGGGATTGGCGAAAGTAGGTCGAAAAGGTAGGTTTTTCAGTGGTACTTCTTTTTCGGGGCGTGCACGTCACTTCCTTTACTGAGCGCTACTTCCGACAGAAAAAAAAATCTGACTTTCCCCAGTCGCCACTAAAGAAATTTTACATAAAAAATAATAATAATAAATAAATAAAACGGTTTTAGGTCTGCCATTCCACCTCACGTACAACAGCAACCTCAGTTCAGAAGAAAACCGTAGATTTTATAAAATATTTTCGCTTCTTCGGGTTTTTTCACTAAAGGCTGATATTTCCCTAAAGACGTAAGTCATTTTTTTCAGAATTAAAAAAAAATTCATTTGAAAAAAAATTATCTGGCTGATTTCCGTGAATTGCAATCAACTTATTACAACTTTCTTATCACAGTAGTAGTTAACGCAATTTTCTTATATGTAAGTATTGTGCGTGGTTTTATTTCAAAATAATAGCCGAATGTGCATAATTATAACTTTCTATCGTTTTATTCAAATTAGCGTAATTTCATTCTAACGAAATTTCCGTTATAACGAAGTGTTACGGTATCGAGAGGTTCTTTGTAACGGAAACATGCTCTATTATCTTCAGTAGTTTTGGCTAGGAAATATACTCACACACGAAATACGACGCTACCTTAAGCTCCCTCCAATAAATAATACGTCTTATAAAGTAAGTTAAAATGTCGCGGTTTTTAAACTTGTCTTACGTGAGAGGAATGATTTGAACGAGACCGGGTCCAAAGTGTGTTTGTCTCGAGGGTCGAAATTGAACCAACTTTCCCTTGCGTTTAAAAGTTCTTACATCTGTTCTTTTTGGAAATCGTGCAACTTTTGAACAGCTTTTTAAAAAATCGAATTGAGCTAGGGACTACAAAATTTAGATTTTTTCTTTAGAAGTTGTACTGCGAACTATTACGAAAAATGAACCAATAAGAGTTAAAAAAGTTCAGAAAAAAATTGTTAACATACTTAATTTTGCAATATTTCCCGAAATGTTACACTTCGTCCGATTTTAGGACGGTATTTTTGTGATCATAATTTTTTTTTCTAAATATTGCATAAGACATATGGGTTGGCTGTTAAGATTAGCTTACTATTACGGAAGAAACTACTGTTAGTGAAGAAGATTTTTAATTTTTTCGAGTACATCATTGGTTTGTTTTTAAAACAGCCTCAAAACTCTCGTGCTGACTTTCATTTTTCAAAAAAATCATTTTCAGGAATTTTTAAAAGAAACACCTTAAGGGTATTCCATCTGAAAAGAGATTCCTGACACAGAACATTTGAACTAGTTTAATTATAAATCAATGATGTTAAACACTTGAAAAAATTAACAATGTTTCTCCACCCAATGGACTATAGGCTAACACTAACAGTAAATTTGCATGTCTCATGCAACTTTCAGATAAAAATTCATCAGCACAAAAACTGCATTCCAAAATGGGCCAAGCAGTTAACCTGGTTAGGGAAGTATTGCAAAATTCCGTATGTTTAGAATTTTGTCCCCCGAGTGTTTCGAATCTCCTGTAGGTTTATTGTTTGCAACAGCTCACACTGCAGCTTGTAAAGAGGCATTCTAAATATTTTTCGAGTCTAGCGCAATTAAATACTTTAGAGAGTTGTTCAAAAGTTGTGTATGTACACTCAGATAACTTTCATGTACAGTGTCTTGTCCACAATGCCATGATGGTATCCCAGACACAGATTAAAGCATTTTTGCACTACTCCAATGCTGTAACCCCATGTATACAAATTTTACACAACAATAGAAACTTCATATAGACGTTATCATCCTTTACTGTCGGACAAGGACGGCCCAGAAGATAAAGTCCTGGATGTATATAGTCGAATGCGGTGCTCGGTTCGACTCCCATCAGCTGTGCATGTACACTTTGAGGGAAAGTGTACATCCATATCTGCCCAGGTGAAGAGAAGGGAGATGGTCAGCAGTTGTGCATATAGGCTGTGGCGGGCCAGCGTACATGCAGAACTGCGAACGAAGGAAGACGGAAAAGTATATGCAGCAGTAAATAAAGGGGACTGTCCTTTGTGTAGAATCGGCGGTTAACACTGCAATGGATGATGTGTAGTTAGTATAAGCATAATGATGATGTTAAATAAATGTGATGTAAAAAACAAATAAAAAAAATAAAAAAAAAATTAAATTTAAAAATAATTCATTTAAACTTTTCAGTCATTTTTTAGAGTTAAGTAAACTGTTGTTTGGCTACATACGGAGCCATTTTTTCCCCATTATTGGAAAAGTTGCTCAATTATGTCCATTATAAAGGGTTTTCCATTAAGAGTGATACAAACTTAAATTTATAAAAAAAGGAAGGAAACACTTTCAGATTTTAAATACGCATTAAAGTGCTATGTATTAAAAGCGTATCATAATTAATGCATCTTCCCTACTTTCTTTCTTTCTTTCTTCATTAAGTTGGAAAGTATATCATTATTCATGAGCGTGCTCTATTTATCCTCCATAAAACCCATCTTTGGAATCTAAATCTATCTTAAAATCGCCAACTAAAACTATTTTACAATCTTCGCAAGTATATTGCAACTATACTTCACCGTTTTAAATATTGTTTCGAATGTGCATCATAATCCATGAGTGTGCCGTGTTTGTTTTTCTTGGTTTGATTCTTACTTTAACGCCCCGACTCTCGCCAAGATGGCGATAATTAAACATAATCAGTTACCATGACGATATTTTGTAGTTATGTGACAATCGTAATTTAGAATTAAAATGACGATTTGGAACAACATGTAAGTACAGCATTCCGTTACATTTTTATTCATTTTGGGTGGCCAATTAATGTAGTTTTAATAATTAAGTGTCTTCAAATTCCTTAACTTGTGTGTTTATCGCTAATTTTTTCACTTTAGTTTTCATCTACTTCTTTTGTTTGAGTTGAAACTTTTGCCTAACTCCTGGAGATCCATGACTGCAAAGCTCGCCAAAGTGTGGCAATTTTTTAGGTTGGCGAGAGTGGGGGGTTAAAAAACGATTAGGAAAAAAATCTGATGTGTCCAACACATGACTTCCTTGCACGTCCATTAGATCAAAAATATTTTCGACGCACTTCCTCTAAACTTATTTGTTTGAAAGAGATAAAATATCAATAATAGTAAGGTTTAGCGATTTCTAGACAAATATTTCGATATCGCCAAGCTGAGTTCAATTTGAAATATTTCCTTCTGACACTTTATTTGGCGATATTTCACCAAAAGCCGACAAACTTGAGATAGTCTGCGAAATTTTGGGGATAGCCAAAGTAGTCATTGACCACACACTTTCAATGAATTGAATGCATCCATACACCTCAATGTATTTAAAGTCATTTGGCTCACCCTGTAAATAAATTCTCAGTCGATTGCTGTCAAAAAAGATATGGAAAACAGTTAGATATTACAATAGTTCTAAATACAAAAGTTCAAAAATCTACGGGTTAAAGTTTTAGTGTTATACAAAATACGAAATAATTTTTGGCGCCAAATTTGGCGATATTTCGGCGAAACTCGTCAATGTCGACGACATTTGGCGAGATATTAAGCATGGACCAACAATGACAGATTATCGCCAAATTTGGCGATATTTCGCCAAAACTCGCCAAGAACGATGACAAATGGCGATACTTTGGGCATGGACCAAATGACTGACTATCGCCAAATTTGGCGATATTTCGCCAAAACTCGCCAAGGTCGAGGACAGACGGCGAGTTTTTGGGCATGTACCAAACAATGACTCTCTACAGTTGTATTATATTGAAGATGTCCATAGACATTAAAGTACTAAAATTCTTTTCGGTGGTCCTGTATATAAACTCTCCAGTAGATTGGAACCAAAAATCGAGATACACAACTAGATGTTACAACATTCTTATATATGAAATTTCATAATAGTTTTTGAGATTTGAGAGTTAAATATGCACACACGTACACCAAAAGTCGCCAAGCTTGGCGACTTTTGGCATAGTTCTTGAGGGAGGCACGTGACCGTGGTCGGACCATTACCTAACTTATGTGGTAGGACGGTATTGTGCTTGAAATGGATGAATGCCCCTAAAATTGCCATTGACCGTAATGTATTGGAAATCTTTTGAGTGTTCCTGTAACAGAACTACAAATGATAAAGACACTTTTTTTAATGGAGAAATTCATTTTCTAACTCTTTACAGCATACATCACTTCTGAGTCGTTTGAAATAGCCCAATACCTCTAAAAAACGCTTTAATGAATTTCGGCCCATAGAGCGTAATGTATTTCGAATCTTTTGGGCGGTTCTGTAGATAAACTATCCAGTCGAATGGAATCGAAAGGGGAGGTGCACAACTAGATGTTACAGCAATCCTAAGTATAAAGTTTCAACATTCTACGCCTAATAGTTTTTGAGATATGCGAGTTTAATGAGTTTCGGCCCATTGAGCGTAATGTATTTCGGATGTTTTGGGCGGTCCTGTAGATAAACTATCCAGTCGAATGGAACCAATAGGGGAGGTGCACAACTAGATGTTACAACTATCCAAAATATGAAGTTTCGACATTCTACGCCTAATAGTTTTTAAGTTAGGCGAGTTTAATGAATTTCGGCCCATAGAGCGTAATGTATTTCGAATCTTTTGGGCGGTCCTGTACATAAACTATACATTCGATTGCGACCAAAAGTGGAGGTGCACAACTAGATCATAGAACAATCCTAAATATCAAATCTCAACATTCTACGACCAATAGTTTTTGAGATATGCGAGTTACATACATACGTACGTACGTACAGACGGCATGGAAAAACTGACCACAATAGACTCGCCGCTGGTCAAAATGAGTTGCAGACGCGTTAATATGATCGTGCATGCTAGCCTACGATGAGATGCATCGAAAAAAATCTTAAAATTAAATTTAGAGGTAGTCAAAATCGGATTTTTTGTCGAAATTTGGGCCCCAAAATTTTTCGGGATCACATTACTTCCTTATACTACGTACAAGGAAGTAAAAATGTTAGCATACTTAATTTTACAACATTTCCCCAACACTTCGTCCCATTGTCGTTGGCCAGTTTTTGCTCATAATTTTTTTCTTTCTAAGCCTTGCATAAGACATATGGGTTGGTTGTTAATATTAGTATATTATTACAGAAGATAGAGCAGTTAGTGAAGAAGATTATTAGTTTTTTCGAGTGTTTAACATTATCTCTTTGTTTTTAAAGCAGCTCAAAAATCCCGCGCTGCCTTTCATTTTTCAAAAGAAACACTTTCAGTTTTTTTTTAAGAAACACCTTAAGGGTATTCCATCTGAAGGGCGAACGTCGTCACGAGACTTTTGAACAGCTTTAATAACAAACCAATGATGTGAAGCACTCGAAAAAATTAATAATGTTTCTCCGCCTATTGCACTATGGACTCATACTAACAGTAAAGCTGCATGTCTCAGGCAAATTTCGGAAAAAAATCATAAACACAAAAATTGCCTTCCAAAATGGGCAAAGGGGTTAACCTGTTTAGGAAAGTATTGCAAAATTCTGTATGTTTAGCATTTTTTCTACCGAGTGTTTCGTAACTCCTGTAGGTTTATTGTTTGCAACAGTTCACAGTACAGCTTGTAAAGAGGCTTTCTAAATGTTTCCAAGCACAATTAAATTATTTAAAGAATTGTTGAAAATTTGCTTGATTTCATTTCAAGAGAACAGCCTCAAATGTTCTTAATTTGTCCACTTTTGGCGACAGAATCGACAATCGGGGATTTAGCATTCATTCCCTCGTCAATTCAAAGCGTACGCGGAGCATAACCGCTGCTTGCCGGCAGACAGACTGTTGTGACGGGGAAAGTAGTTTTACAGGCATAAATACCTTCCATTCAGGTGCCCGCCTCCGAAACAATTCGAATTACAGTATTGGCTCGAATACATCACGGCCCCGAATATAACGCGAACCTAAAACTTCCCTTCAAGATAATTAGAAAAGTCCTATATTTACACCTCGAATTTAGCGCGAGTCAGGTTTTTAACGGAAATTGATCAGTCAAAAAACATCGCGTTATATTCCGGCCAATACGTAAGTCGATTATCAAGGGCATTCAAGATAACCGAATCTGAATAATCCATTTGATCGATAAGGACATGAAATTCCAAATCCCGAATAGTCAAATCGCGAATACTAATATAACAGTGAAAATTCCGAAAATTATTCGAAAAGAAATCGCGAATAATATTGGAATAGAAATCTTAAATACCATTCCACTAGCAAAATCGCGATATTCCAATATTTACAATCACGAATACTGTTCGAATAGAAATCGCGAATACTGTTCGAATAGTATAAATCGCGAATATTCACAATTCGATTAACAGATTATTGATTCTGTTCGAGTAGCAGTAATCAGTGACAGATATCACACAATTTCAAGAAATATTAAATTTGTTGGTGCAATTCAATGCTTAGTCGGAAGGCCGTTTAAGGGATTCTGATGTGCATTTACGTTACATCTAGATAAAAAAAAAA